>KZ652001.1:162831-190881 GCA_001010745.2 Gerris buenoi | reverse complement strand
ATATCCAAAAAAAAAACCCTGAACACATTTTTTCCTTTTTCTTATTTCTTGTTTGCTCATTTGTTTATTTGGTTGCGCTTGTATACCCTGCTTGTATATTATATATATATTTTTTAGTGTTTGTAAATTATGCATTTTTATTTTTAAAGTAAAATATGCATTTTGGTTTTTTGATCGTGGGAATTTCTTTGTGTTTTTTTGATTGGTTTATTTATTTGTTATTGTCATTCATTTGATTCATGTTGTTATTTGTTACTTTTTTTTCTTTTTTTAATTAATTATATTTTTTTTATATGAACTGTCTATGTAAAGTTTGTTAATTTGTGACCACTTAGTTAAAAAAAAAAAATAATAATGGAACACCCTGCGGAAACTAGTTAATAAATAATTAAATTAAATCTTAACCTATCGAACACGTTTGGATCCACTATGGTTCCATGCCATGCTAAGGCTGCCGGGGGTTGGATCCCTAGTGAATCAAAGTTCACTCTTCGGCACTCTGCTACTCTTTGCCACAACGACTATGTTTAAGCTCAAATTTAAGTTTTGCCATTGGTGGACTCGATTAACAGACTTTACTAGTTTTATATTTATTTAAAACTACTTCCTTACTCATTTAGCAATTTATTTTATATGTAATGCTTTCTTTATTTTATTATTTATTACATCTTTCAAGATTGTGATAAAGGAGTAAAATAATGGCTCTGCTCTACAGCTTTATGATGAACATTTTACAAGATCCATATGGTCGACGCCACTAGTGAATTATTATTTAGATGTATCTTGTTCTCATTTTAGAGGAACTGTTTAGCTACCACCAGATAAAACCACTTTCATGTAACACATTGATTCTTATGAAAGTTTACTCTTGATCTGGAGAATAATGGTGGCATTTTTTAAACCGCAACATGTTCGATTTTCATAGTGGTGTTGTAACACCCTCTGCGTAATAGAACACCTGTAAAGATGTGGGAGTCCTAGAGTATGATCCCAGTCTTTGTTCGAGTAGTTCATCTAATGTTTCAGTTCCTTACATTCAGAGATTTTCGGGTTTTGTTGAAATTTATATTTAAACATTTTTATTTCCATTCATGATACCAGAATAAATGAAATGCATCAATCTATCATTAGAATTCTTAGTAAGTCTAAGTATTTCCCTAATATAATCGTAGCATTGTGATATTCCGCTTGTTAACATTCCTGGGATTTTTGCCATCTTTCTCTTTTCAATTAATTATGATTAATTAATTTCACTAAATAAGGATTTAATTTATTTTTAGGATAATAGAGTAAACATTAATAGACTATTTAAGAGTAATTGTATAGCAATGTATTAAGTGTATTATACTTCCTAATAATCATCAAAAATGCTTGCTAAAAAACATAATTTTTTTATATCCTTTTTTCATTTTTTTTTACTTTGAATTTATTACGAGACATATCAAAGTTGTTAAACCCATTTTTGAAAAATATCCAAAAAAAACCCTGAACACATTTTTTCCTTTTTCTTATTTCTTGTTTGCTCATTTGTTTATTTGGTTGCGCTTGTATACCCTGCTTGTATATTATATATATATTTTTTAGTGTTTGTAAATTATGCATTTTTATTTTTAAAGTAAAATATGCATTTTGGTTTTTTGATCGTGGGAATTTCTTTGTGTTTTTTTGATTGGTTTATTTATTTGTTATTGTCATTCATTTGATTCATGTTGTTATTTGTTACTTTTTTTAATTATATTTTTTTTATATGAATTGTCTATGTAAAGTTTGTTAATTTGTGACCACTTAGTTAAAAAAAATAAATAATGGAACACCCTGCGGAAACTAGTTAATAAATAATTAAATTAAATCTTAACCTATCGAACACGTTTGGATCCACTATGGTTCGATGTCATGCTAAGGCTGCTGGGGGTTGGATCCCTAGTGGATCAAAGTTCACTCTTTGGCACTCTGCTACTCTTTGCCACAACGACTATGTTTAAGCTCAAATTTAAGTTGTGCCATTGGTGGACTCGATTAACAGACTTTACTAGTTTTATATTTATTTAAAACTACTTCCTTACTCATTTAGCAATATATTTTATATGTAATGCTTTCTTTATTTTATTATTTATTACATCTTTCAAGATTGTGATAAAGGAGTAAAATAATGGCTCTGCTCTACAGCTTTATGATGAACATTTTACAAGATCCATATGGTCGACGCCACTAGTGAATTATTATTTAGAAGTATCTTGTTCTCATTTTAGAGGAACTGTTTAGCTACCACCAGATAAAACCACTTTCATGTAACACATTGATTCTTATGAAAGTTTACTCTTGATCTGGAGAATAATGGTGGCATTTTTTAAACCGCAACATGTTCGATTTTCATAGTGGTGTTGTAACACCCTCTGCGTAATAGAACACCTGTNAGAAGGAAAAAGACCGTATCTGACGGTAGATACGGTAATTTCGCTTCTGAAATCACAGTCAATTTACGTCAACTTACACCACAGTTACGGTAAACCAGTTATATTCAGATAGAAAAACACCTTATCTACAGGTGTTTTCATAAATTTGATCCCCCCAAAAATGTGTTTATTTAACTTAGGTAAAACAAATGTGGCTCTAAAGAGAATAAAATTCTTAATTCATTGATATAAAATAATAAAAAATCGGACGAATAATAAGGGAGTTATAGGCCTTTAAACTTTGAAAACTTTAAAGTCGATTTTCTCAAAACTTTTTTGTCCAAAAAAAACGGTAGATACGGTTTTTTGGCTTAGCATGGCAGTATATTACAAGCTTTTGTTTGACTTCATTTTTCAAGTAAGTCAAAGTAAATCAGGGTAAAGTACAATTTTAAAGAACATAAAACAACCTTTCAGAATCACTCATTTATTTTCAAATTATCAGCTGCTAAGCATCTTTTAAGTCCTGTTACATTTGAAAATTTCGATTTTTTAAAATTGACCACGAAGTTCCTGAGCTTTCTTCTCTTAATCGAAGGATGCTAGAAGTGTGACGATTTCAGGGATAACTTCTGCTTTTTATATGCTTCAAATGGTATAATTAAAGTTTAAGATCAACGGAATAGTTTTTGAGCTATGGTGAATTCAATGTTACCAGGCGTGCATTTTTTTGGTCCGGATAACAACCAATTCTAGTACAAATGCAAAAAAGGTTTACCCTAACAAAACCATAGGGTTTCTTATAGGAAATTTGACGCTGAACAAAAAAGTTCCTATAAACATAGTTCCTAAAAAGCTTCGATTTCAAGATAGTCGCAAAAAAACATAAAAAAAAAACACCAAATTTGGACCAAATTTAATAAAATTTCTTAAACAATGCACTTCTTATCATAAAACACCTTTTAAACCTGGTAAAGAATATAATTTTTCGTTGAATAACACCCTTTCCAGCGCTTCACGAAAAACTCCTAATTTTCAGCAAAATTTCAAAATTCTACGTCCCATGACCCTGTCACTTTATTAGCCAATCCATTAAGGTGATCTCCATCAATGCTTAACTCTAAATGATTTTTTTTGTAGAGCTAAAATTAATGTAATTCAACTCTCTAAAAGTGTTGCTTAAAGGAGTAATATTGAAATACGCTTATTATTTGTTAATTTATTTTGAAAAACGTCCAAATTTGGTGGTTTTTTTTTTAATGTTTTTTTTTTTTTTTTTTTTTTTTTTTGCGACTATCTTGAAAACAAAGCTTTTTAGGAACTATGTTTATAGGAACTTTTTTGTTCAGCGTCAAATTTCCTATAAGAAACCTTAAGTGTTGTGGTTTCGTTTAGGTAAACCTTTTTTGCATTTGTACTAGAATTGGTTGTTATCCGGACCAAAAAAATGCACGCCTGGTAACATTCAATTCACCATAGCTCAAAAACTAGTCCGTTGATCTTAAACTTTAATTATACCATTTGAAAGCTTATGAAAAGCAGAAGTTTTTCCTGAAATCGTCACACTTCTAGCATGCTTCGATTAAGAGAAGAAAGCTCAGGAACTTTGTGGTCGAATTTAAAAAAATCGAAATTTTCAAATGTAACAGGACTTAAAAGATGCTTAGCAGCTGATAATTTGAAAATAAATGAGTGATTCTGAAAGGTTTTTTTATGCTCTTTAAAATTGTTCCTTACCCTGATTTCTCTATTTCATTTAGTTTTTGAGATATTTGGCATTTTTTGAAAATTTTCGTGAAACACTTAAAAAAAAGAAATAAATCGATATCTCGAGAACTATTGAGAAATGGGCATATGCTTACTCGACATTTTTTGATCCAATTTGGCCATAGTAACTAACCATGAAGTTTGGCTGGTTAACTTCCGGTCATCCTGTATATAGTGTATCTAAATTACACTGTACATATGGGACAAATACAATCTTATTAGTATTTTGAGATTGAAGCCAAATTTGTCCCAACCATTAGCATTTCAAAAGATTAAGATTGTAGCATGATTAAAAATATTAAATAGTTTTTTTAAAAAAAAAACTGGAATAATGTCTTAGAATGACTAAAAGTTTATGAATTTTTCATAAATTTAGCTTTTTTTCCATAAATAATTTTAAGTGGTATAACTTGGTAACGTGATTTTTGTGCAAGCAGCTGGACTAATCTAAATGAACCTACTAGTTTAAGTTCTTCAAGAAAAACCAGCATTCCTCGTCTTACATCCAGGTCTATAGACTTATTAATTTGAATGTTAAACCAAATTTATATTTTTAAATTTATTTAGATACCTTTAGTTTTTTAATTAGGAAGTTTAGTAGTGTATTTAACTCAATACTTCTTAATATTATTTTTTTATTATTTGTATATTTCCTCGTATTTATATTGGGATGGTTTTGAACAAATATAATTGTTCAGACACCAAAAAATTATTTGAAGTATAATTCAGCATAATAGCATTATTTTGTATGACATAAAATAATATTACTCGATGAAAAAATTATCATTTTTGGGTTACACTATGGATATAACATTTAAAAGAAAACAAACTATGTATTTGATTCTTGAAAATTAAATGTAACTTTTAAATTGAATATATAAAAGATACCTCTTAATATTATAAAAAAATATTAATATTAAAATATTATCAAAATGTGAGCTATAACTAAAAATTGTTCTAAACCAATTTTCTCTATTATTATACTTGATTTTTTGTATTTTCTACCCAATGTTTGTTTGTATTTTCGTTTATTCCTTTCCTTATCTTTTTACTATTATGTTACTGTGTATATTTAATGTATTTTAAAATGGTTTTTCTTTACTTTTTCCTAATTTAGATATATCTATATTTGTTTAACTTTATTCTTGATCTCTAATTTTTTTTTTGACTGTAATTTGTTAGGGTAAGCAGTGGCGCTCTTAGAAGAGGTTCTGAGACCAAAACACCATCGTCCAATACTAGCCCAGACAAAACACCAACGGAACCACGGGCCCCGTTCAGGCTCTAACCGTTTACAAGCCTTCTCACGCCTGAACTCCAAAACAACAACTAACCAAAACTAATCAACTACTTAACTCCCATTTATATTCTTTCCTGTGCAATCTTTTTTTTAATGTAAATACCCATATATATTTTTTACATTTACTTTGTAGGCTAAATTATTATTTTTTTTTTAATTTAGAGGTGCCATTAAACGATAAAAATTATATATAATATTTAAAAAAAAGCCTCCCTGAACTGTATAATCAAATTTTTTTTATAAGCTCAATACTTCTTAATATTATTTTTTTATTATTTGTATATTTGTGCGGGTATATTTCCTCGTATTTAAAGAAAAAAAGAAATGTAAATAATATTTTGTTCTTATGTTTTAAATTTCTTGCTTTCAAAGGCTCAACATTAATGTAATTTAATGTTATTTCTTTCTTTATTTTTGTTGTCTTTTTTTTAGGGTTAAAAAATGAATTGAATAAGTATTATTATTCTTTATTTTTTATTATTGATTTATTTAAATTCTTGTAGATATCTGAAAAAATCTATGTAATTGTTGCCTTATTATACATAATGAAAATTGTATTTAAGTAGGCTGTTCTTTTTTTTCCTTTTTTTAAGATATAAAAAGATATGTATCTTCCTGCACATTATTTTTTAATTAATTTACCTAATTTTCTTTGTTCTTGTCTCTTTATTTATTTATTTATTTTCTTTTTATGTTCTTTGGAGGTTAAAAAAAATAACTAAAAAAATAAAAATAAAATAAAATTTCTTTATTGTAATTTATATTTAACATGTAAAATAAATTATATATTTAACACGTTTATCAAATTTTGTTTTTAATACATTCATCCTTTATCAATAATTTTTGTGTCAATAAGTTTTTCTAGCTTCTAATTCAAATTTTGATATTAATAAACGAGCACAACAAATAAAAAAAAACGAAACAAAGAGATTACATTAAAATTAGTAAAGAAACACATTGAGTTGTGGAGATCTGGAGGCTACCTGCAGACTCTAAAATCCCAAAGCAACTTTCAGCTAGCATCAGTGCCGAAATATAGAAGAAATAGAGTTACATTTTAATAGGAAATAAAATAAAAGAAAGGTGAGTTGTGAGCCTTCTTAATGTCGGAGATTGACATAATACTCCATTTCTTCCCTTTTTTTTAGTTTATTAATGTAAAATGTTTATTTAAGTGTCCTCTAACATTTCTGAAAATTAGGAATAGTTATTCTGTGGCACCCGTGTACGGAAGCTAAATTCAAAATTTAAAGATTCTAGTACAATTGGTTACAGAAAAATTAACATTTAAAGTGGCCTCTGTGTTGAATCAAGATAGGCAATTGGCAAAAAGAAAAGAAAATAAATGTGTGTGGGCTCTTTGGGGCTAAGAGGAACCTACATACAAAAATAGCATGGTCATAGTTCCATCCTGTGCAATCTTTTTTTTAATGTAAATACCCATATATATTTTTTACATTTACTTTGTAGGCTAAATTATTATTTTTTTTTAATTTAGTGGTGCCATTAAACGATAAAAATTATATATAATATTTAAAAAAAAGCCTCCCTGAACTGTATAATCAAATTTTTTTTATAAGCTCAATACTTCTTAATATTATTTTTTTATTATTTGTATATTTGTGCGGGTATATTTCCTCGTATTTAAAGAAAAAAAGAAATGTAAATAATATTTTGTTCTTATGTTTTAAATTTCTTGCTTTCAAAGGCTCAACATTAATGTAATTTAATGTTATTTCTTTCTTTATTTTTGTTGTCTTTTTTTTAGGGTTAAAAAATGAATTGAATAAGTATTATTATTCTTTATTTTTTATTATTGATTTATTTAAATTCTTGTAGATATCTGAAAAAATCTATGTAATTGTTGCCTTATTATACATAATGAANACAGGAAAAAATTGGATAAAGCTGAAGTTTGGTTTATGGCTTTATTTTGGTCCCCTGATGAACATACTAAGTTTTCCCCCTCGAGGGAGGTCGGCGTTGGCCGCCATTTTGAAAAAAAGGGACCAAAATTCGGTTTTTGGCCAATAACTTTGGTATCATCGATGATACGATAAAAATAGATATCAAATTTGTAGGGCTTTAAATTGTCAACAAAAAAGGTTTAATGTCTATTTTCACTAGTCAATAGTTTCAAAGCGTGACGAAGTGCGATATGATTTCTAGACTTTTTATTTATTATCGAGTGTCAATGTATTTTTCGTTAAAAAATCACTTCGCTTTTTTTCAAAATGGCGGCTAACGCCGACCTCCCAGGAAAACTTATTAGGTTCATCAGGGGACCAAAATAAAGCCATAAACCAAAATTCAGCTTTATCCAATTTTTTCCCGTTAATGGCCTTTTTTGAGCTAACGCTCTTGGCCTATAAGAAGTAACTGTTAATCACTGAAGTCTTTCCTTAACGTTCTGTCCTTACAATATCATTAGTTAATAACTATGTTAACAAAGAACTATGCCCAAATAAAATTATTTATAAAAATTCTCCGCTGCCGCATCTTTATTTAATTCAGTTTTTACATTATCTTGTCTCCATCACCACTGAAAGTGTATAGTAGAGTTCTAGGGCACTTTTAAGTTAATTTTTACTATTTACTTCTGCTTTTACCTTAGTGTCAAATATGCAAAGAAAACTCACCCTCTTCTTTTCTTACCATTATTGAAGATGGCTATTTGTAATTTGAGAGCCAGCTTTATCCAAAGTAATTATTTTCGATAGAGAAAACTTCTAATTTATACTAAACAATAGCAGTTTGTCTTCTAATTAAGTACAGTAATTCCCCCAACTTATTTAAATTTGGAGTTACGTTAAACTAACACTTGTGCTGAAAGTGATCAGGGGGTCTCCCTTTTCATGTGATTATTGATTATACATAGTAAAATTTAATGTAAAGATTCCCGTGTGCCTGTCAACGTTAGTCTGTAACTTTTTTTGTGGTGAAATATCAAAAAATTGATGTTTAGTAACAAGTACTCAGTTAAGAATTTATCTTGTAGTACATTTCTTGACTTACAATACACTTAGCCATCCCACCTATTAAGTAAGTCTAGGGTATTACTGTACTGCCAAATCCTTCATAGCCATGTTATGAATGACAATTATACATGAGCATTTGATACAATGAGCACCACCATGTCATCCATTGCATGTAGAGTTGTATAAGCCTTTAGGAGATAGGCTTTAGGCAGGTTGTGGGTTTATCCTCCACCATAATTCTCTAATGTACATGGCTCACTACTGATGATGACACAATACTCACTTCAGCGGTGCATTGTACATATGTAAAGTGGCTGGAACTCTCACGAGGATTTGAACGAGTGGTTTATCACCACTTACCTACTATCACTATGGGAGGGCTTTAGAGTCAAACAAATTGAGGAGATATTGTGGTTTCGTTCAGCAAAACCTTTTTTGCATTTGTACCAGAATTGGTTGAGATCCTGTTTGAATAATTTCACTCCCGGTAACATTCGATCCACCATAAGTAAAAAACTAGTTCGTTGATCTTAAATTTTGATAATACCATTCGAAAGCTTATGAAAAGCATAAGTTTTTCCTAAATCTGCCACACTTTTAACATCCCTCATTTAAGAGAAGAATACTCTGGAATTTTGAGGTCGAAATTTTTAAAAAATCGAAATTTTTGTGTAACAGGACTTTGAAGATGCTTAGCTGATGATAATTTGAAAACCGACGAGTGATTCTGAAAGGTTTTTGTATGCTCTTTAAAATTATCCCTTAGCCCAATTTTTCTATCTCATTTAGTTTTTGAGATATGTATTATTTGGAAATTTTTGTGAAATTTCTCGAGAACTATTGAGAAATGGGGCATATGCTTACTTGACATTTTTTGTTGCATTTGACCCATAAAATCCGCCAGTTTCTTCATGAAATTTATTCAGGGTCACCCAATATAATTCAACATTACAAAAAATGTAGGTAATGTTGTCTGACTCTTAAGCTCTCAGATGTATGTCTTTTTTCAGACTCGAGCTCTTCAAGGGCTGCAGCCCTTTGAATTATTATTATTATCTTTCTCATCAAACTTATATGATACATTAGGTACTACTACTTTACTAGAAGGTAAATAAATAAAGACTGTAATGATTTCAAGAAAATGTTTAATGAATCTACATAGTAGAACAAGGTTTCTCTTTAATTAGGTTTTGTTCTCATAACAAGAGATTTTGTAAGTTATAAAAGTTATTTTAATAGTTTCATTCTTACATTTTTATCTCACTCGCATTGGATCCTCAGAGTAATCTAAAATTTAAACTATTTCTTTTTAAAATAACTGTTTTTTCTCCCTAAATCTATTTATTATTAGTTTTATAAATTGTTAAAGGTTTTTTTTTTTTGTGTTATTCTGTGGCACCCGTGTACGGAAGCTAAATTCAAAATTTAAAGATTCTAGTACAATTGGTTACAGAAAAATTAACATTTAAAGTGGCCTCTGTGTTGAATCAAGATAGGCAATTGGCAAAAAGAAAAGAAAATAAATGTGTGTGGGCTCTTTGGGGCTAAGAGGAACCTACATACAAAAATAGCATGGTCATAGTTCCAGAGGATCCAGTGATAGATATAATACTTCTCTTCTTTCTTTTTAGATTATATAGATAAAGATTGCTAATCAAGTTGTTTCATGGTTACTCCTTTTTTTATTAACCTTTGAACAAAGAAACTGTTGAAACTGAATTAATTGTATCAACTATTTATTTAAGAATAAAAAGAAACAACTGTACACCTTTAAATGACCGTAAAACAGCTTAATGGATCCAAAGAAAGTGTCTCTCTACACAAAATTTGTATTATGTGGAGATACTGTTTCTTTAAATCCGTTAAAGTAGACTCCATTTAGTGCATTAATTCCTAAAATAAAATGCTTTTCTTAAGACTTGAGATCTTTTTAAGATGTCCTAATCTAATACAGGTTTATTCAAAAAGACTGAACCGATTTTCATGTCCTAAGTTCAACAAATACATGTAAAAAGTGCATAACATTTCCGAAGTATGAATACTACTTAAAACTTAAAATTGAAATTTCTAATTCATTGTACAAGGTACAGGTACTAATAGGGTACTTTATAATTATAAGCGATAATTCTCGGTCTAGTTCTAGTGTCGTAAATATCGACTGCTAGATTTGTGGAAAATTGATAGCTTACTGACAAAGGAAATTATTCTTCAGTGTAGCTCAGTTGGTAGAGCGCTATACTGGAAATATAGAGACCCGTGGTTCAAGTCCCGGTGCTAGAGTCTATTTTTCTCTGTGTATCTCCCATTGTTAATAATAATTTTAATTTGACATAAAAAAAATANACATGATTCCATGGCCAGATGAAAATGGAGAATAGAGGGCTCTGTTTTATTTAACTTGCTGCAGATTCACTATAAAACAGGACTGCATCTGTTTTTTTAGTGAAAAAGTGTTAAGTCATTGTAAATTTAAAATAATATTATATTCTATTCTTTATTTTAAAATTCCCAAAGAGTTATTTTTCATAAGAATTAATATTCTTAAAATAAATGAGGTGGTACTACACTTTTCTTGACTTTGATATTAATCTATTAGATAATCTTTTAAATTAAAATCA
The DNA here is from genome assembly GCA_001010745.2 of Gerris buenoi. Classification (NCBI taxonomy): domain Eukaryota; kingdom Metazoa; phylum Arthropoda; class Insecta; order Hemiptera; family Gerridae; genus Gerris; species Gerris buenoi. The sequence goes on along the minus strand of KZ652001.1, from coordinate 179,825 downwards.
TTGATAAATTTGTTTGAAAATATCAAAGTTTCTTTCAATTTAGTTGCTATATTTTAAACCTCATGCTATTTTTTTTTATATATAGGCTACCACAACTGGTGTTATGGCGGTAGGTTGTTTTGAATTGGACTATCTCTAAGGCCCTCTGCACACTGGTCGACTATTTGCAACTCGAGTTGGAAACTAGTTACGCTCGCAACTGTTCTGTGACACGCCCCTTGTAGAAGGTAGGGCTCTGCACACTGGTCGACTATTTGCAACTCGAGTTGGAAACTAGTTACGCTCGCAACTGTTCTGTGACATGCCCCTTGTAGAAGGTAGGGGTCCGCACACAGGTCAACCAGATCAGTTTTTAATCAGTTTGCAACTGGTTGCACGAGACTGTCCTTCCTCTAGATATAAGTTCAAAGAAAAATACCGACAAGAATGAATGATCAAAAACACTGTGTGAAAAGAGTTCACCCACCGACTAATCTAAAATCAGTTGCACTCATGTGTGGACCTGGGTTTTATTCTGGTTGCAAACTGGTTGCACGTGTGACTATTTTGCAACTAGTTTCCAACTCGAGTTGTAAATCAGTCGGACCCATGTGCGGAGGGCCTAAGAGGATATATAGTCTTATGTTTTACTCCCTCTTATGGAAGCATTATTAAGAATGATAATAAAATGGACTTGAAGCAACAGACAAATAGAATAGTTTAATTTATTCAACATCACTAAAATAATGCTTCCAAAATTGCGGCAAGAAATATGTCGTCCTTCAAGATGTAGTTCTTCTCGTAATAACCCAGATTCATAAAACGTGATAATATTTGTTGATTTACACTATTATTAACTTAATTACAATTAATAAACTTAATAACAATTTTTTTCCTTATTTAAATGATCATCAGTTAATTTACAACCCTCTTTTTAAAAAAAAACAATATTATGATGCCAATATAATGGTAACAAAAGTTATACAACAAGATTTATTTATTTTAGAATTATAATTAATATTAAATTAGAATTATGTAAAACTTAAATAGTAATAAAAGTAAGCATTCCATAAAATACGTATCAATTTATTTTTTCGCTACAGGTACTTAATCCTTAATACAAGCTTGTCTTAATAAATCATTCTTTATGCTTTTTTCTTCCCGAACATTGCATTATTTTTGCATACACTGCATTAAAACGATTTGATTTAATTTTTTTTAAATTACAATTATGGACCTACTTCATTTCCCTTTTTTTTTATCAGTCTTTATAGTTCACTTTAACTGACTTTTGTACTCATTTTTTCTAACAAAAATCTAAATGATTTAAAAAATTTAATATCGTTCAATTTATAGTTGGACACTTTATTTGAACTGAATATTTTTTAATGGTGGATTGATAATCTTTAATTTTTTAAAGCCTTTATTTGATTTTTTCTTAATCTTCTTCATGATTATAAATAATTGTTTTAACTGTGTGCTTTTTAACTCGTATTCTTTATATGAATGTGTATTTTTCAGTCATTTAAACATCTTAAAATTTTGAGTTTTTCATTTACTTTAAGTATAATTTATGAAATTTCAAATGAATTTTTTGAGTACCTTATTTATTTATTTATTCAATTTCAGTTGTAAGTTCAACAAAAGCATATACTTTCTTATTTATGGTCTTTAGGAATTGTTAATTAAAAGCATCTACTCTATGTCGTGATGATTAGGATGTTATCCACCTCTCTGGGATTTTATGTCACCACATAATTTTGAACCTTGGTTTCAGGGTGAGTTGCTTCCTTCTAATATTGTAGGTCCATGAAAATCTTTTTATCCATTATTTTATAAAATTTTATGGATAGCGTGACTATGGATCATTTCTAGTCTTGCCCTGAAGAAGGGAATATATTTTCCGAAATGTCGGTTAACTAAAACATTGAGTTTTTTTTTACTTTTATCTGACCCTCGCTATCCATAAAATTTTATTTAATTATTTCTCAGTTGATAATTTTCAATTCTTAGTTATCATTATTTTTATTTTATTATTATTCTTCTTTAATAATAAGATATTTGTACCTTTATACCTTCAGTAGTTCCATATTAATTTCTTAGTCTATTAAGCATTCTAGCACAGCCTAAATAAACATTTTAAAAATCAATAATATTTCAAATTTTATAATTATTCTTTTTGGGTTGCCTTTGAAAGACTTAAATTTATCAAATTTAAAATTTAAATTAATAAGATTATTATAAATCTCAAATAAGATAGATGCTATGAAATAATTTTAGAGATATTTAAAAAATAAAAATAAATAATATTTTATGAACATATCAATTGAGGTTCCCAACGTTTATTGTAATACCAGTGGTAATACTGATTTTTGAGTTCACAATTATTGTTTTGTTTCATAATTTTTTTTTTTTTTTTAAATATATTTATGTACTGGCAATTAGTCTTATTAATATTATGGTAACATTTTTTAGTTATTTTAAAATGATACAATTTTATTACAATATTGAATACATTAATTTATGACTTATATGGGTCAAATAGAAGTAAATTTATATATATATTTTTTTTTCATAATTTCTTCCTTTACTTCTGTTATACAGTCCAATCATATCAGTCACTTTACACATTGCTGAAAGCAATCAATAAAGAACATTCAATGCTTTTTTTTATTGAAAACGATCAATATAGAGTTTCAATCAATAAAATAGTACCCCTTTATTTAATATTGAGAAACATTTAGCTTTCTTAAGGCCATCATCCATCATCATTGAGACAGTTACTGCCATGATGGACTGATGATTTAATATTTAGCTCAATAAGTGTCATTAGCCATTTCTAATAGGTAAACAATGGATTAAAAACTTCACCGGTGTTTCATCTCTTTGTGAATTAAACATACACACAACATTAAACATATATTGGTGTTTGGATCTTGACTTTTTTTTAATTTCATAGAACTGTCTGAATTAGCTTTAATTCACTTATTGTTCTTCTATGGCTTTTCATTTATTAAATATTGATTCTAGGTAACCAATAAGTACGAACGAAATTGGAATCAGAAAATTTTATTGTTTGTTATTAGATGACATAAAATTTAATTTTGAACTTGTATTGATTAAGAACGTCAAAAGTTATTGAAATAGCATTATTTCATATTTTTTTTAAATAATCATTTATTGAAAAGAGATCATCTGTAAATGAGGAAGAGGATAGATGTGCACCACTTATTAAGAGATGCACCTCTTTGCAAGATGTACTAGTTCTTAGAGATTTACCACTCTGTAAGATGTTCTTTTTCTTAGAGATGCACCACTTCTTCAAGACATAATATCATATTCTGACCCACGGCTTTTTGGTGTCTATATTGTATTATTTTATTTTATTATTTTAAAGCCAAGCTAATACAGCGTTCCGTTTTATTAAAATGCCTTAAATTATATTTATTTACTTTAACATAAAATAAATTAAAATATTTGTCTTTTATTTGACCCAAAACATGGTTCATACAAACCAAAAGAGAAACATTAAAAATAGAACATTTCTATAAATCAATTAATTATTACTTTAAATAATTCATACTTTTATTTTTTTGTTTATTTTATTTTATTTTTTTTTTTCAAATGGTAAACAATTAAAATAGGAATAATCACAACTTCATTACAAAATAGAATTATTTTGGAAGAGATAGGAATAATTTAAAAGTATATTAGTTTTTTTTTTAACAACAGTGAGAAAAAATGTGTAGGTGTAACATAGTATTTAATATTGCACTTATCAATAACTAAGGAAGATCATTATATGAAAATTTTTATACATAGAGTTAAGGAAATGGTGATACATTTACTGAAATGTAGGAGAAATTTTTATATCTTTAATATCAGAGTTGGAGGCTTGAAAATGCATTAATCAATCGATTGTGAAAAGCTAAAAAGGTATTTAGGTTTCTTTTCTTGAATCTACGAACAATTTCTGTTGAATTTGAATGATTATTTATTGGGCGATATTACAACAACGGTTTTGTCTTATAACACTTTGACGTGATTTTCATAGCTTCTTTAAAAATGGACAAAGCTCTAGCTGAGATTAAAGTTTTAATATTGGTTTTCATGATTAAAAAAATGTATCCTCAAAATTATTTTATAGCATCAAAGTTCTTTCGATTTACAAATAGATAATCAATGTCAAAACAAAGTCTGACTTATGCTTCTGTTGCTTGCGCATAAGTGTTTCTAATTTTTTTGTCGAGTTTAATTTAATTAGAAATTTGACTCTACACGTCAAATTTCATACATCGTACCACGTTGGAATTGATGATGAATCTTGCATTAAACTTATAAGGGCTTGCTAGCTATAAAATAATTAATCTTTTTTGTCTTAATTAATTCTTTCAGAGAGCTGTAATTAACATTAAGAAAGCTGTAATTTAAATGTTAATTAGCAAATTTTTAAATTTTATCACTAAAGCAAAAATATATTTTTTTTAATAAACTAGAAATTTAGCTTTTCATGAGTTATAATGTAGAAACACATTTAATTTCTCAAGCCTCAATATTAAAGATATTAGAACATATTTTATTTCCATCTCTGATCCAGCGAAACCTTAATCTAAAAAGGTTTTTTTTTTCAACATTACATTATAATAAAAATTATCTTTTATTCATTTAACAAATCTACAGAATTAATTTTTTCATCTAGGAAGGAACATTAATTAATTAATACTCTATGTTTTATCTTTTTTTTAATGTATTATCATGTGTTTTTGAGGATCCGTAAATATTATTAGTCAGGCCAAATATCTTATTTCATTCCATATTATATTTTAAACCATCAATTTTGAATGGAAAACTGTTTCGTGAAATACCAAAGCTTACTTAATAATTATGAATAATAAAAAAATCAAGAAATAAAATCGATCAATTCAATGCCAAAGTAGACAATAATAAAACAGAACAACTTCAAAAAAATATCCGAAGATTCGATTGGAAATAAATAATAATCAATAAGTATATCAATAAGTATAAATTGTATTAATAATTTGGGACATCTTTTTCGCCTCTCTACACTCTTTTGAGATATAAGTGGATCTGAATTGGAAATAAAGAAAGGTATTTTTATAGAAAAGCCTCTCCACAAAATCAATGCTTCCTTCTAAAATCTAGTTTTCATCCTCTCAGCCATTATCAGTGCCGGTAAAAGATATAGGAAAAACCCAATGTGGGGTCACATGAGATAAAAAACAGACTTAACTCCACTTGCACTCTTATTCTTCAAACAATTTTTTGTTGCATCAAAGCTATGTAGCAGGGGTATTTGGCATAATCAATAATCTTGATTACTTATAGTTTCTTTTATGTCCTAATGAATGCAACATTAGGGATTATCCACTTTGAACATCTATATTTGATGACCCACCAACAGTGAGAATCCTATCTAGGTTTAAAAAGAAAAATATATATATATTAGTGTAGGGATTATGGTATTGTGTAAACGTGCAGAAAATGCAAGTGTGTTAACCTCTCAGCAATGCCAATGCACTTGAGGAGCAAGTATAAAATGGTACAAACTCATGTGGTTTTAAGTGATTCAAACTAGATATGTCGTTTTTATGACAGGGGTTTCACCCATACTATTAGTATAATGGGGAGAACAAACCTCACATAGTAATTAAGCTACCTATTTGGGCCTTGTTTAATAACCATATGAAGTTTAGCCGCTATACCCACACCGTTATACCCCAAAGCAAATACTGTGTCAAAAAAAAATAATGGGTCATCAGTCATGTGTAAATAATGTGTCATCAGTCATCAATAATGAGCCGTGTTAATCAAAGTTCCTGGGCTGAGTATTGAACCTGAGACCTGGATCCTTTAGACCAGGAACAGAGCGGATTTGAGCGGAGTTGTGTCCAGGGGGTATGGCAGCTGAAAGTGGAGCAGAGTGAGCTTGACTACGCTCCGCTTTCGGTTGTGTGGACTAAGCAAGTCCACCCAAGATGTTGGACCTATAAAAATTATACTATTTATGTTTAATTTCAGAATCTGATGATTCTGAAACCAACTTTTTTATTGTGGTTTGTGTCGCTTCAAAATCTTATAAGACTAGAGTGGGAAAGTCTCTATCTGAGAAGAAGAGGTGATTTTGAAGAATTTCACACCCTTTTTGATGACCTAAACCATGAAAATTTTAAAGAATATTTTCTTATGATAGATCCTCAGTTTGATGAATTTCTAAATAAGAAAAGAGATGGCACAACAGGATGTGATACAAGCAATCGGCGGGCTGAAGTAAAACCCTTTTTCAAATGCGCCAGCACTGATAACTTATTTCTTTTACTTTATATATTTTCCTCCTTCAAAATAATATTATTGTGCTGGGTGGAGAGAGAAGTGAAGTCAACTTTTAAAATTGACAAAGAGAGTGGAGTCGATATGCACCGCTAGGCTCAGCTCAACTCTGCACCGCAACCGGTGGCCACCCTTCCTTTTAAAACAATAGGGTCCAATTTCACAATTGGAGTCCGGGCAACTCTGCTCAGCTTCTGCTGTCTGTTTGACATTATTCATAATTGGCTGACCAGAATTTAATTTTTTTAATTGGAAGACCAATGAACCCCAACTTTCAGCCAAATATCTTGTTGCTACATCATTTAGCTTTAGCAAGATATCACTAGCTAACTGATAATATCTGCAATCACGATACAGAACTATTCATCAGTGATTAACCGATGCCTTTACTGACTTTGTCATTATGATTTAACAGTAAACCAATCACATTTAACTTTGAGCTTTTAATCATTATAAATAAATTCTATAACCATCTTTGGTGAAACACCGCTAAAAAAACTTTGTTATTCATTTATAAGTTTAAATAACAGGAAATGACTTGACCGTTAAAAGTTAATGGGTACACACAATTATATACATTTTAAATTTCAAAATTAGATTTTTTTATGTTAACAATAAACAACCTCAAGACTCATGATATAATTTTGACCTTTTTGTTTGTACATACACTTTTAACAAAATGGTCCCATTAATTCATTTTTAATTATTTATTTATTTAGGTATAGCACATTACATAAGTTATTTGAAGAGTGAGAGGAATTTTTGAGATAAAACAAAAATAATTATAAAACAAGTTCCATATGAAATTATCCCATCGTCAAAATAGTAGCTCGATATGGGCTATCTTAAGAATGAGCAGGTATTTGATAAAAACATAAGTGAGATGGGGTGTATTGAAATTGAGGCAGGGCAGGGTAACACAGTTATTTTTCAACTGTAGAAATATAAGATACCACAGGAATTGGGGACGCAAGATAACTAGCGTTGGGTAGTCCACATGGGCGTAGTTATGCTCTAACCAGCATCTCAATTCCCATGGTTTTGTTTATTTCTGTGGTTAAAAAAATTACTGTGTGGGTTTATAAGTGAAAGTAACTTACTGCATTCCACTCTTCGTTTTTATAGATTTAATTTAATTTGTCTTAGATTTCTTTTAGAAATATCAATTTTGTCAGTTTTCATTAAAATATTTTTACGTTTTTTTTTCTATTTTATTGTGATATCAAAAAGACTCAAAATAAGAGTACTTCAAATTTAAAAAAAGTGTTTTTGTTAAGACTACCCCTATTTCCCTCTAATAAATTTGTTTCTTGGATATTCTTAATACCACTTGCAAGAGATATCATAAAGAATATTTTTACACATGGTCATAAGAGAAATTAAAAATCATCATTAATAATGAGCTGCAATATCAGAGATTGGATTTACTTTATTGTACAAAGTCCCAGTTAAATTGCTGATCCTGGGAATATAATTGAAGCTATAAGTGAAAAAGATCACTCACCACAAATTGTTTTTATTACAAAAATGCCATAAGAAGGGAAAAACAAGTGTTTTTTGTAATAACAAATGAATCTTTCCTAGAATAAATAAATTTCTAATATGAACTCACTTTTAAAAATAATGGTGTTTAGTGATATTTAAAAAGATCAAAAGATATTTTTTCAAATCTTAAAAATATATTAGCCATTAAATTTATTAGAAATAATAAAAATAAATGATGGTATGAAATAATTTACATTGATTTAAAATATGTGTGTCTTAAAAGTAAACATATTTTAACTACCTATTATACAACAAGTAATTTTCACAATCAGAATAGTCTTTACATTTTTAAAAACAGAAAAAAAAAAAAAAAAAATCTTAACTAGATGTATACAATTGTATTGATAATTTGCCGTTTACACAATTTATACAATTTTTGTTTAACATTTAAAATTTAACAATATAACATTAAAGCGAAGCAAAATTAAATTAATAATTGATATCTTGTTAACAGTTAAGTTATTGTGCATTTTTAAAAACAAGAGACAATCTCTGTAGTTACATTATTATTTTTTTAAACATAAACATAATATCAGGATAATTAACAATATTAATTAGATTAAGTAAAGTAAATTTAAGTATATATAATTTTTTTTTATTTAGTAAAATTTGCTGTTTATTGTACTTATCACTTTCAATCTTATGTCATATTATAAGACTTTCCAATGATTTATTATAATCTCCAACATTGGAACAAATAATTGGCCTGAACATCTTAGATAATCTTTCTCAAATTCATATTTGAGGGTTGCACAATCTTTTATATAATCGATTAGTGTCCCGATGGTGGCGACGGCAACTCACCTCTAAATGATTTATAACGTTAAAAATTGATGCACTATAAGCTGAGTTTGAACCAGTGATCTCCAGTATATGAAGCATTAACTCTACCACTGAGACATCCCACTGTAATAGATCTCCTAGCAGAAAACTTACTATTTAAACAGTAAATATCTATTTAAATATTTTAATTATAACTAATTATCTCTCAGCTCTTTTTTTCAACCATATTTATTCTGCCCGTTGCCACGGGCTTAACGGCTAGTCTTATATATACAGTAGTTTAGGCTTCTCACAACTTCACAGATGACTATTGACCGGTTTTTCTTAAAAACTACTATTTCTGAACTCAAGGCGAACCTTAAAATGCAGAAATCCATAAAAAAAATACACAGATGAAATTATCAAACCTATATAGATGAGGAGTAGAGTTAGGAATAGGGTAGAGTTGGATTAGGAATAAAGAACATCCCTCCACTTTAAGCAGCTTTAATTTACTAAGATGGCTATGACTAGTGGTTATCTTCAATACCTAATATATGCGTGAATTCAACATTTGAAGTTCACTAGTGGTCATCTTCAATACCTAATATATGCATGAATTCAATATTTGAAGTTCACAAGTCACTAATGATTAAAAGCCAATTTTGTTCAGTAAAATTATTTTTATTTAATATATCTGAATTCCTAAGAAGAAGTGAGACAATAACAGCAAATTTACAGTCAAAAATATTTTTAACAATATCATGCCAGAAAAACAGAATAAATTTAATAATAAAATAATATTTGAGCACTTTTTTTTTTGGCACAAGTAAATAATTATTGCTAATGTTAAATTTATAACAAAAGTATATTTAAATTATTGTAATACAGAAATTATAATGAAGGCAAAAAATTAATAAGTAAATAAAATAAATAAATTGGAAGTAATGAATATATGATTTAAGCAGCCCGCTCACGATCAATAGTATTGTCAATATGTCAATTTAGTAACAAATTTTCATCAATACTGTTTTTTTTATATCAATACCAACCCCGCACATGGTCAATAGTATTGACAATACTTTTATGTATTGACAATACTATTGTCAATATGTCAATTTAGTAACAAATTTTCATCAATACTGTTTTTTTTTTTATATATATAAATACCAACCCCATACACGGTCAATAGTATTGACAATACTTTTATGTATTGACAATACTATTGACCGTGTGCAGGCTGCTTTACAGGAGTATTAGTTAAATTATTTTTGTAATAGAATTAAGAATTTAGATTAAATGTTTATTTTATAAAATCAATCTTCAAATACAACCTAGACACATTGTGTAAATTCTAAATGAATTTTTACATACCACAGGAATTGGGGACGCAAGATAACTAGCGTTGGGTAGTCCTAAATTTGATGACCCACCAACAGTGAGAATCCTATCTAGGTTTAAAAAAAAAAATATATATATATTAGTGTAGGGATTATGGTATTGTGTAAACGTGCAGAAAATGCAAGTGTGTTAACCTCTCAGCAATGCCAATGCACTTGAGGAGCAAGTATAAAATGGTACAAACTCATGTGGTTTTAAGTGATTCAAACTAGATATGTCGTTTTTATGACAGGGGTTTCACCCATACTATTAGTATAATGGGGAGAACAAACCTCACATAGTAATTAAGCTACCTATTTGGGCCTTGTTTAATAACCATATGAAGTTTAGCCGCTATACCCACACCGTTATACCCCAAAGCAAATACTGTGTCAAAAAAAAATAANGGAAGGCTCCAGTCCCAAATATACAGGCTTAAATTAATTTCACATTAGCTTAGAAATAAGTTCATTATTTTTAAGCTCCATAAGCAGAGACAATAGACAGTTTTTGTTAAAAACCACTATCAACATCTCAAAATAGAAATTTTTGTGCTTCCAATACTTCTTCTTTATAATATATTTAGTTTATGAGGAAGTAAAAATAAGGTAACTGCCTCTCTAGACAATGGTTAATCCAGAGAGTAAAAAAGTGAGCAGCTGCTAGGCTTAGTTGATAGGCCTCTTTGCAGGCCATGTAAAGATGAAAACAAAATTTCTCCACATTCATTAAGCTTCTGCTCAGCAATGAATTGTTTAGTTGAGAAACCCTTCGAATGCCAAACGCCAAACCCTTAGAAGCTTTTAAGGGGTTGATTTTGAATAAGCTGTTGGCTTTTTGGTAGTCTCTCACATTGTTTAGTTAATAGAAATATACAAGAATCAGTGAGAGAATGCGTTTATCTATTCTGATTTACTCAATGGACTGACATACATAATCTATGTCAATAGGATTTCAACTGTTTAAAAAGAAAGGATCTTTATCTACTTAGGCATGCAGAAGGATCAGGAAGAGAATCCTTTTATCTATTCTGATTTACTCAATGGAATCCATAATCTATGTCAATAGGATTTAAGAAAGGATCTTCATCTATTTAGGCATGTAAAGGATCAGGAAGAGAATCCTTTTATCTATCCTGATTTACTCAATGGACTGACATACATAATCTATGTAAATAGGATTTAAGAAAGGATCTTCATCTATTTAGGCATGCAGAAGGATCAGGAAGAGAATCCTTTTATCTCTTCTGATTTACTCAATGGACTTGAAATGCACAATCTATGTCTCTAGGCTTTCAACAGCTTAAAAAAAGATATATTCTGTTGAAAATAACATTTAATATCCCCGGAGAAAATTCGCTGAGGAGTTATTCATGATGGAAAACACAACCTTTCTTTGAATGAAATATTTTAGTTACTAAACTTACAACTCCCATCTTTGACAATGGTTTAAATTAAAATTAACTATAATAGTAAGCTTTTTTTAACAAAAAAATTGTAAGAATTAATACCAGGTTTTTTAAAATTTTTATCTACACATTATTTTTTTCTTTTTATAGTAATACTGTTAAGCATACACACTTTTATGAAAAATTAAACGAATAACAATAATTAGTGTACAAATAATTTATATAAATAATTTTTTTTTTTATCTTGAGCGATTAAGTTAGTAGAAGTAAATTTTGAAAGAGCAATAAAAAATATATATTTATTTTTTTAATGGGTTTAGGCAAAATTAAGAATAAAAATAATTAAAAAGATGAAATATTAAATAAGTAATGTAAATTGCAGATTGTAAGCAGATGGGATTGGTTGTATTGTTGGTATGTAACCAGAAATAAATAATTTCAATTTGATTTTATGATTGAGATAGAATAGCAGCTAAGTACATAAAATTTTGAGAGAACACTGTTCAATACTCTCATTATGGAAGGCTCAAGTCCCAAATATACAGGCTTAAATTAATTTCACATTAGCTTAGAAATACGTTCATTATTTTTAAGCTCCATAAGCAGAGACAATAGACAGTTTTTGTTAAAAACCACTATCAACATCTCAAAATAGAAATTTTTGTGCTTCCAATACTTCTTCTTTATAATATATTTAGTTTATGAGGAAGTAAAAATAAGGTAACTGCCTCTCTAGACAATGGTTAATCCAGAGAGTAAAAAAGTGAGCAGCTGCTAGGCTTAGTTGATAGGCCTCCTTGCAGGCCATGTAAAGATGAAAACAAAATTTCTCCACATTCATTAAGCTTCTGCTCAGCAATGAATTGTTTAGTTGAGAAACCCTTCGAATGCCAAACGCCAAACCCTTAGAAGCTTTTAAGGGGTTGATTTTGAATAAGCTGTTGGCTTTTTGGTAGTCTCTCACATTGTTTAGTTAATAGAAATATACAAGAATCAGTGAGAGAATGCGTTTATCTATTCTGATTTACTCAATGGACTGACATACATAATCTATGTCAATAGGATTTCAACTGTTTAAAAAGAAAGGATCTTTATCTACTTAGGCATGCAGAAGGATCAGGAAGAGAATCCTTTTATCTATTCTGATTTACTCAATGGAATCCATAATCTATGTCAATAGGATTTAAGAAAGGATCTTCATCTATTTAGGCATGTNACGTTTTTTTTTTTTCTATTTTATTGTGGTATCAAAAAGACTCAAAATAAGAGTACTTAAAAAAAAAGTGTTTTTGTTAAGACTACCCCTATTTCCCTCTAATAAATTTGTTTCTTGGATATTCTTAATACCACTTGCAAGAGATATCATAAAGAATATTTTTACACATGGTCATAAGAGAAATTAAAAATCATCATTAATAATGAGCTGCAATATCAGAGATTGGATTTACTTTATTGTACAAAGTCCCAGTTAAATTGCTGATCCTGGGAATATAATTGAAGCTATAAGTGAAAAAGATCACTCACCACAAATTGTTTTTATTACAAAAATGCCATAAGAAGGGAAAAACAAGTGTTTTTTGTAATAACAAATGAATCTTTCCTAGAATAAATAAATTTCTAATATGAACTCACTTTTAAAAATAATGGTGTTTAGTGATATTTAAAAAGATCAAAAGATATTTTTTCAAATCTTAAAAATATATTAGCCATTAAATTTATTAGAAATAATAAAAATAAATGATGGTATGAAATAATTTACATTGATTTAAAATATGTGTGTCTTAAAAGTAAACATATTTTAACTACCTATTATACAACAAGTAATTTTCACAATCAGAATAGTCTTTACATTTTTAAAAACAGAAAAAAAAAAAAAAAAAATCTTAACTAGATGTATACAATTGTATTGATAATTTGCCGTTTACACAATTTATACAATTTTTGTTTAACATTTAAAATTTAACAATATAACATTAAAGCGAAGCAAAATTAAATTAATAATTGATATCTTGTTAACAGTTAAGTTATTGTGCATTTTTAAAAACAAGAGACAATCTCTGTAGTTACATTATTATTTTTTTAAACATAAACATAATATCAGGATAATTAACAATATTAATTAGATTAAGTAAAGTAAATTTAAGTATATATAATTTTTTTTTATTTAGTAAAATTTGCTGTTTATTGTACTTATCACTTTCAATCTTATGTCATATTATAAGACTTTCCAATGATTTATTATAATCTCCAACATTGGAACAAATAATTGGCCTGAACATCTTAGATAATCTTTCTCAAATTCATATTTGAGGGTTGCACAATCTTTTATATAATCGATTAGTGTCCCGATGGTGGCGACGGCAACTCACCTCTAAATGATTTATAACGTTAAAAATTGATGCACTATAAGCTGAGTTTGAACCAGTGATCTCCAGTATATGAAGCATTAACTCTACCACTGAGACATCCCACTGTAATAGATCTCCTAGCAGAAAACTTACTATTTAAACAGTAAATATCTATTTAAATATTTTAATTATAACTAATTATCTCTCAGCTCTTTTTTTCAACCATATTTATTCTGCCCGTTGCCACGGGCTTAACGGCTAGTCTTATATATAATTGTAACAGTAGTTTAGGCTTCTCACAACTTCACAGATGACTATTGACCGGTTTTTCTTAAAAACTACTATTTCTGAACTCAAGGCGAACCTTAAAATGCAGAAATCCATAAAAAAAATACACAGATGAAATTATCAAACCTATATAGATGAGGAGTAGAGTTAGGAATAGGGTAGAGTTGGATTAGGAATAAAGAACATCCCTCCACTTTAAGCAGCTTTAATTTACTAAGATGGCTATGACTAGTGGTTATCTTCAATACCTAATATATGCATGAATTCAACATTTGAAGTTCACTAGTGGTCATCTTCAATACNAAGAAAGGATCTTCATCTATTTAGGCATGTAAAGGATCAGGAAGAGAATCCTTTTATCTATCCTGATTTACTCAATGGACTGACATACATAATCTATGTAAATAGGATTTAAGAAAGGATCTTCATCTATTTAGGCATGCAGAAGGATCAGGAAGAGAATCCTTTTATCTCTTCTGATTTACTCAATGGACTTGAAATGCACAATCTATGTCTCTAGGCTTTCAACAGCTTAAAAAAAGATATATTCTGTTGAAAATAACATTTAATATCCCCGGAGAAAATTCGCTGAGGAGTTATTCATGATGGAAAACACAACCTTTCTTTGAATGAAATATTTTAGTTACTAAACTTACAACTCCCATCTTTGACAATGGTTTAAATTAAAATTAACTATAATAGTAAGCTTTTTTTAACAAAAAAATTTTAAGAATTAATACCAGGTTTTTTAAAATTTTTATCTACACATTATTTTTTTCTTTTTATAGTAATACTGTTAAGCATACACATTTTTCAATCAATAAACATTTTTTTCCTATGAGTAGGAGATATTTTTTCATATAATCCGATTTTAACATTTTCTGAACCGTTTTTTTTTTAAATGAAATAAATAATTAATAGGAGATTAAAAATGAATTTTTCTTCTCCTTATCGTTTAAGGAGTTTTAGGAAATTGTGTTGATCTAAATTATTTAAAAAAATCCATAACGAAGGGTGTAACGTAATATTCATAATTTGGTCCCAGTCCAAAGCCTCACCTTGAAAACGGACAATTTTTTTTTTTAAATTGAAATTAATAGTTAAAACGATTTACTATAATAGAGTGAGTACATAACTATAAATTTTTATAAAGTAATTTTTTAAGATCTAAACTAATATGGTTTTTTTTTTTTCTTATGCATTAAATAACTACAGATCAACTGGGCATGTTTAGCATGAGCAACATTTTTTTTTTTAAAAAAAGCATTTACAAATGCATTTAATGTTAGGTTTTTTTATGTTTTATTTTTGTTAATTTTTATTTAGGGTTAAACACGTTTTAGAAACGTTTTGAATGTACGTACTCGTATTAATAACTTGTATTGTCATTTGTAATACACAATCTGTTAAAGTTTCAAACTTATGCGTAGTTTAAAAGAGGGTAACAATTGATTGCAAAATTTGAACTTCACAAACAAATGATGAGATAAACGTGTGTTAAAATACTTATAAATTTTTTAGCCACCTCTGATACTTTTACTTCTACGTTTCTAACTTCACCCTTCACAATGACCTTAGTTCTGTTTGGACAGTTCCTCATTTCAAATCAATCGTGTCATTGTAAAAAACATACATCATTATTACTTATAACATGAAATTATGTTGTTGCAATCTTCTAATAAAAACCAAAAAAAAAGCTATTCAAGATATACACTGTAGTAGTAGATCGTTCTAAAATCTTAATAAAATCAAATTCCCATTCAAAATATTATTTTTCTCTCATTCTCTAGTGTTTTTAGAGCAGAAAAAAGTATTTTTAAATTAGAATTTCTCTTTTTTCTTTAATTCATGGGTATTTAAACCTTTAGTTTAGAAAATAAAAATTTTTTAAAACGCAAGCAGTACATTGAGAAAGTTTGTTTTTGAATTCTCAGTAAACTCTACCAGTACCTCTCAGTACCAATATTTATTTAACTTATTTGCTTTATTTGGATTTGGAATAAAACTGGTCCGAAAGATATTTATCTCTTTTATTTGGTCATCACGAATCAAGTTGAGGTCATGGTTTCAATACCTCACCTAAGCACTTTTATTTTTATGTTTACTACTGATTATTTTAATCACTTTTTCTATGCATTGGTGTATGAAGTGGAATAACAGAGCTCAAATAAGTGGTCTAATTGTTAGCATCGAATGGCTTGACCTCCCCAATCCATTACAACTACTATTTGTTCTATTGAATTAAAACTGCAATTATTGAAATCTAGTTGTATTAGAGATCACGGAATTTAAACTCATGTTGACGACAGGAGGTTCGACTATTTTACTTATTGGTTAATTTTCAAATTTTAGCAACGAGCAAACTTGATTTAGTGAGTCATTAATAAAGAAACAGATCATAAATATGACTGGATAAGCCAAAAATATTTGGAACTATTAAGTTTTTTTTTGCCCCTAGTTAAAATTAAAAGTTACATGAAAATATTCCCCTTCCCAGCTTAACTGCCTTTTCAAATATCTGTCAAAGCTCAGGATCTGGGAATGAGTTAATCTAGGTTCCACTGTAATTAAGTTCAATTCAAATTCAATTAAATTTAACAAATCATAATTACGTCACTTTCATAATACCAAAACAAAAACAACAGAACAACTAAGATAGTTGATATACTAGTACCAATTTACCTTAGAGATTCAAACTCATTATTTAAGAGCAGGGGAGAAAAAACAAGTAAAAATTCCCACTATTGTCAAATTTCTTGTTCAATACTGACTTCTAGGATGTATTTTTATCTGTTTTTATTTTTCTCACTTTATCTTTTAGACCGAGAGCTGGCTACATGAAAAATGTTCTCATGAGGTACATGGATAATTTTTATTACAAAATGAACCTTTGGTGCAGACGATCAAAAAAATGCATGTCTGCCACTCCGAAGCGG
>KZ652001.1:142787-161905 GCA_001010745.2 Gerris buenoi | reverse complement strand
GAACATTAGAAATAAATATAATATATTTATATAAATGAATAAAATAATTTGAATTAAAATTTAGCTGTAACAGTTATTTATATACATTTAAGAAATAATAATTTAAACAACGGATAAAATTACGTATGTAGGAACTGAATTTTGTTTATGGACTCAAGGTTAAGAATAAAGAACAAACATTGATGTCCCATAAATAATATTTATATCTTGTTTATTAAATGGTGGTTTCTGATTATTTTTTCCCCCATTTTTATGTTGCAATCAAGTCTAAGATAGGTAAGTTATTCCGTTAACTTTAGTTTTTTGAGACAAAAGAGTTAATAGGGGTTTCAAATTACACAATTAATGTAGTGAGAGACACCAAGGGTTCGAGATCCTCTAATTATTTTAACCACTTTTTTAACACGTTCATGGCGTTCGACTAATTGTGTGGCTGAGAGCGGGGGCTGTGAGGTATATAGGTATATATAGGTATCAATACTTAAAGAACGCAAAAAGCTAGGCGAGAGCGGAAAAGTGGGGTAGGACTGTAGAGATGTGCTCTAGAGGGCTAACTAGTTAAAAGAATCTGAATCGTGAGGCTAGGTATTAGAAATAAGGTAAAAGTTTAGGGAGAGACGTTCTAGGAACGTGGTCCACCTCATTGACCCGACCAGCACCACGTTCCGGGAACGTGGTCCACCTCATTGACCCGACCAGCACCACGGTCCGGGAACGTGGTCCACCTCATTGACCCGACCAGCACCACGTTCCGGGAACATGGTCCACCTCATTGACCCGACCAGCACCATGTTCCGGGAACGTGGTCTGCCCCATTGACCCGACCAGCACCACGTTCTGGAAACGTGGTCCGCCATGAACGTGTTAATACACATTTGAAAATACGGGGACAACAACTAATGAACAAGCTATATTAAACCCACTGATACTAATACTAATAGGCTTCCGCAGTTGGTCTCAATATATTAGATTTTAATATATATAATATCTCCAGGACAAAATGTGCTCATCTGAAGATGCCTCTAACACTGGTTGCAAAACTTCAGGTCCTATTACCAGGTCACAACCAAATCCTCATTTATAGATAGAATAACTAAAAAATAAATAGAAGAACCCAAAAGCGTTTTGACTCCACATTTAACTCTAAATATTTTTGCAATACATATTTATTAAACTTGGAACATCAATTTTATTCATTCTATATATTTTTTTAAAAAATATTTTGATGAAATAATGTCATAAAATATATATATTATATTTATATCCCCTAATATTATTGGAAGTAAAAGTTCAGCTAACATTTTTGATAATTTATATTATCTTTTTTTATTCAATTTTAGTAAACTAGGTGTTTATCTACATTATAAAAAGGAAAGGGGAGGAGGGATTAAAAGAAATTTTCAATTTTTTTTTGGTTTAATCGTATTGTCAAGTTAAAATGGATTTAATGAATGATATGTCGATCTAGAGCCTGAAAAAATTGACTCAAAAAAATTACTAATTTTTTTTTCTTTTAATTTTTAAAAACTGTACACAATTGTTTTTTTGGTACTTGCATTTAAAAATTGTCTATTTTTTTTTTTTTTTTTAATTTGTTTAAATATTATTCAACCTTTATTTTCTTAGTATTATTTTTGTTTGTTTGTATATTTACAACGATTCTTAAAAATATAAGTTAAAAAACAGAAATCGAAAATAAATCTGTTTTTCTTTTTTTTTTTGGTTACGAAGGGTCTTATTTTGAAAGTGTGACCCTTTTAATTTTTTTTAAAAGAAAGTTAAAAATTAAAAGAATTTAAATTCTAAAAAAAAAAAAAAAAAAAATAGACGACTATTTACAATTTAGTTTTTTTTTTTTATCGAAGAAGACTTTCAAGACAAATTTGTCCAGGAAGAGTTCATAATTCTCCTTTTACATACTTTTATAGTGGACTCTCAGCTTCTTGTGCCCTGGAAAAAAGAAGAAGCAATTTAATGACGTATAACATTTTAGTTAACTATTGTCAAAGAGGTAACTTATTGTTTGAATCGTAATTAAAGAAGAGTATGATTGAAGTAGAGAGTCTAGTAGTGAGGAAGCCACCCTGCATTCTAACTAGTCCACTAACCACACATCTCCTTTAAACTATTACAAAATGTATCACTTTACTAAAAAAAACTTATGCTTGTATCAAGTTGAAATTTTACATGCCTTTTTCAATTCAATTTTACCTTAGACGATGTGTAAGAAATTTATTAGAATTGTTACGTTTGAACGTAAGTTATCAGTAAAAACTATGTTTCTCAATTTTAGACATAGGTCCTCTTAATAGTTTAAACAATATTTATCACTTCATACCGATTTCACTGCTGGTTTTAATAAAATAAATAAATAAAAATGTTTGTCTCATCGAGTATGTGATGATAGAGGCCTTTCCTGTTCTAAAATTCCAATTTTGCATTTTAAGCTTACGTTTATGCGAGCATTGCGCATAAACTGTTAGACAGATAATTAGTAAAAGGAACATTTACACAAAAATTTAAACTTAATCTGTCAACTTTTACTCGAGGTATCGCTAGGAACATTACTGACTGACAGAAAGAGAATTTTGTTAAATGTAAGAACTTTAACAAAATTTTCAACTATTCTAGTAATTGAAAAATTTATCTTTTTGACTTAAAAATTTAACATTTAATGTAAGCCATTCAATGGAACAAGGATTTTAGTTAATTGGAATAAGACTTGAAGAGAATGCAAGATATTTTGGCCTGAAAGAATCTCAAAAAAGGAGCTGCAGAAGAGTTGTGAAGACACAATATAAAGAAAAGAAAATATAAATGGATCGGGCACACCAAGGCCTAAAGACAACATCAGTTGGCAGGCTCTAAAGTGGAACTGGACAGGAAAAAGTTAATCTTAAAAGACCTAAAATAACTTGGAAAAGAAAAAATAATACATGGAAAGAACTAAAAGACGTCCTTCATACGAGATTGAAAGAAATAAGTCAAGTCTAATCATTATAATATAAGACATAAGACATATTTATACTCACACTTTGAGATTATTTTTGTTAAAACAGTCATCTAGGAAGCGAGACATAGATCTGTAAAGATGAAGCCTGACTCCAGCAAGACTATGGTTCTCATCTGGATAGACTTGCTGCGTATAGACTATTCCTCTTGCTGAAAGAGCCCGAGCAAGATGTAGACCATGCTGCAGGTGCACTCTATAACATTCAGTGAAATATTCCATTATGCAAGTTTGTTCATGGGTATTTAGCAATCTATGTATAAAGAAATCCCATCTTGTAAAATGTGATCAAAAAAGTAGGTTAATTTAAAAATTATCTGCCAAATTCATCTCAATTTCAAAATGAAAAACTCTCAATGGCTGTGCCTGGGCACAGATGCCACTACTGCCTTCAAAATATCTACATTAGAAATTTTTTCACTTTACTCTGTGGAATTATACAATTGAAGTTATTTCTTCTCAACAACTTCATTTTTTAACACATCCAACACATTTTAATCCACTGTAGTTCCTAGCATGCAAATGCTGCTGGCAGATGCCCTAGTAGATCCAAGCTCACCCTTCTGGCTCTTTGCTGCTCTTTTCCTCGTGTCTCAAGCGAAACCCTCTTACAAGGGTCTGCCAGGCCTGCTGGCATTTACCAGAGGATACCAACAACATATTTTTTAAAAGATTCACTTGTATATAGTGTAATCCGTAATCCCACCACACAGAGTTACGTTTCTGCATTGAAAGACATATTAAATGGGTTAAGAGTATTTTTTAGCTAAAACTAGGCTCCGCCCCGTACTCGCTTCACTTGTCAACCCCCGAAAAGCCGCTGCCACGTCGAGGCATTCTAGAGTGAAGCATTATAATTGATCTCATGTTTCTTTTCAATGATGACAAAAACACACATGCTGTAAAATATCACTTTAGTTATTATAGAAAGTACTGAAAAAGACTGTTGAGAAAGTCCTGAGAAGGTCTGATTTAGCGATCTTTTTTTTTGCAAGGTGTGTTCATAGTTATAGAATGAGAAGGGTGAGGTGAAGATGCGTAAGTATAGTGTAGAAGAGCGGCTGAGGTAGTGGGGTATGTACACTACTATCCCTTTCCTTGTCGCTCTGACTTTCTTATACACCTACTCTCAAGTTCTCCCTTAACCCACTAATAACCCTCACTCTGTCTACACACAGCTTAGTATGTCACTCCCAAGCTCCCTCTTTTTCCCCCGGACTACCCCCCCCCCTTCTCTCCTAATTCGCTCTTTCACACAGTTTTGTATATCAATCTCACTGAATTCGTTTGTTTACAAAACTTTTTTAATAATATAGATAGATATCGAAATTTCACCTGTCATCTGCAGTGCCATGAACTAAGTAGATCTGTTTATCTCTAAGTCCCTCGACTCTTCTGCCCAGCTCACTTTCCTCACCCCATCCACTCCCATTCACTTCACCGAGATATCTCTCCGTGTATGCTGAATCTGAAACATAATCATTACAGCATAAATACTTTAGCAAAGTCGACTACTTTATAATAAAGATGTTATAGCCCTAGCTAACTCATCTGAAATTACTAAATTAACACAGACATAATCTGTTGCGAGACATGTTTCAGTCCGTGATCACAGGGTAAGAAAGTAAATGATCCTATGGTTCTGTAATGACCTAAATAAAATGAAAATGAATAAAAAAAAATGAATAAAAGTACTTAAACAAATAAATGAATAAAAAAGGGGAGAGGGAAGGGTTGAAATGACCTTAATGGTCATGGTCAAGGACGTGGTCTAAGTCATGGTCAAGGCCACTGTTGAAGTGAAAAATTGGGTTATTTCGCAAGCCGCAATACAAATTAAGGTTTCCCATTGGAAAAACAATTTTGATCTTGGAATGACCCTAAGGGACATGGCCAAGGTCATATTTTACGTAAAATTTCCTGCTCTTTTCAAATCCGCAATAAATAATGGGGGTTCCCCATTTAAAATAACAAAGTAGACCTTCAAATGACCCTTAAGGGCAAGGTTAAGGTTAAATCCCATTTCACCATTGAAAAGCTAAGGAAAAATCCTGAAATTTTTGTATTTAACTTTTTTTTAAAGAAATACATTTCTGACGAGTTATTACGGGGTTTCCATACTTTTGTGCCACCCTGTATATAGCGTCTGCAAATAAGTGTGTACCATGTAATCTCCAGGATGTAATTGGAGCAACTGATATGCCACACTGGAAAATATCCTGGTGTTTATGTGAGAGAAGCATAGCTGCCACGAAACCACCATAGCTCCAGCCCCACACTCCAACCCTTTTCTTATCTATATAGTGGAACCTATCTCGCAAGTACCTGCAAAGATAAATAGAAAACATAGTAAGTCACCACTATTGAGTTTCAGACCACAATCACTTATATTATAAAACAAAAACTTCAAAATACAGAAATAATAAAATAAAACATACTCAGTAACTTCTAATTGGTCAGCTACTTCCACTGTGCCCAATCTCCTGTAAACTTGATGCATTAAGTCATAGCCTCTCCCTTTAAATCAAAAAATGGTTTTATTATTTTTAATATGAATTTGGGACTAAAACCCAAAAAGAAGAAAAAAAAAAAATGAATTTATGTCAAACACATTTTAATATAGTAATTTATAAATGACTAGGGGACTCCGCCCCCTACTCGCTTCGCTCGTCAACCCCCAAAAAGACGTGCCGCTGTGCGGCCGACATATATGTATGATAAGGGAAGCAGTATAGTTATAGAATATGAGAAGGGAAGTAGATTAGTGTCTGAGGTAGTGGGGGATAGGCGCAACTACTATCTACTTTCCTTTTCTCGCTGACAATCTAATATACCTTCTCTCAAGTTCTGCTTTACAGGCTTTCCTCTTCTCGGACGAATATATAATATATCTCCCTCACTCTGTCTACACAGTTAGTATTATGTCACTCTCAAACTCCCTCTTTTCTCCCCCAGACTCATCCTTCTTCTAGAGGGATATCTCCTAACGCACTCTACACTCAGTTAAGTATGTCACTCTCACTGAACTTGTTAGTTTACAAAACTTTTTTAATAATATAGATAGATATATTTTATTGCGTTCATACCAGAAGTTCCTCGACCATCAATCTGTACAACTATTGTGTCCCGAGAAGATGCCATGTAACTGGCCCAATCAATTCTCCATTTTTCTGTAACAAGTTGTGAGCCAGGTCCTCCATAACTAAAAAAATATAGTAGCAAATTCGTTAAAATCGGAGGAATAATTTAAGTACTATTAGTATAATTTAAAGATTTTATAATTAAACAGTAGTTGGATTGTATAAAAAAAGATTTAAGGATGTTGTTTGGGTTAGGTTAGAGGTCCCATAAAAAAAATGAAAATGTTTTCTGTATGATGATGTTTCATTTTTAAGTATTGTGACATCCCAAAGCAAAGAGAAAGAAAAAAAAACAAACTCAAGGATTAGTCCCTTGGGATCCGGGTTGAAACTTTGAATTTAAACATGAAGAACATTCTCTTTAACTTCAAGGTTCGCAACAAATGTTGAGATTCTAATGATAGACATACATTGAATACTGGATCTCTGTTTAATTTTTACTTCTCTTGTCAAAAATTATTAAAATTAAAAACCTAAAATGAAAATCAAAGGTAAAATGTAAATGTTGTGAGGGGGTTATCTTTTAAATGTTGATTAAAAATTTAATTGTTGGTTTAAAATGACTTACACTTGTAAAAGAAGAGGATACTGAGTTATTTCATCCTCCCTTAGTACTGGAGGCAAGAAAAGTCGAACTCTTGCTTGGAATCCTCCACTTATCTCAACAGGAAATGTTCGAACAATTGGCAGCGCCACTTTACTCACTTTCTCCTGTAACATAAAACAACCGTTGGAGGATGAATTTAAATTTAAAATTAAATTAGCTATAAAAAATTATTTTAGTAGGTAAGATTTCACAGCTAGATTTCATCGTAATAATTTATGTTTTAACAATAATAACTTTTAAATGTAATATCAATGTTATTTGACGGAATAACTATTGATTATTGGCTAATCTTGGAATTCTCCAAAATTTTGGGGTTAATTTATTTCAAGGTTATCGGTCCGTGAAGCAGAGATACCGTTTGCAGTTTAGACTTCTGACATTTCATGTTTAGGATATGGAACATAACTCAAAAAGCGTTATGTTACTTAAAAACTTAGAAAAGTGTAACAGAGAGTTAGAAAGCTGTAGGAGGTCTGCAATCCAGCTGTAGGGGCCTTCCCTACCGCGCTTCGTGGAGCCGAAAAGAGTTCCACTGGTACCAGGGCAGTAGGTACTCGCAGGAGGTAGTCCTAGTTGGACTAGACGTTGCACTAGGCTAGAGGAAAAAAAAACAAACTCGAAGGTAACCGACGACATGGCATGTAGTTCGGCTACTTTCGGGTCTCCCCCACTTTATACTTATGCCCAGCGCTAGTTTTGATCTCCGAGCAGAGCAAGTCTCAAAGCCTTCCTTATCTCTGTCTCTGTCACACACTGTTTTTTCTCCCTCGTTCTTTATTCTCCCTTAGCTTCCCCATTATAATTGTAAAGTCATTATAATTTTGCAATTTTAAATTTGCATTAAAATTTGCATTATAATTGCATTATAATTTGCATTATAATTGCATTATAATTTGCATTATAATTGTATTATAATTTGCATTATAATTGCATTATAATTTTCTAATTTACTCATTCCAATTGCAAAGTTACATGAAATGTCTCACTGTCTTGCAGACTTGTATGCAAGCATTTTTATATAATTTTTAAGATTTTTTAACCATCTTTGGGAATTTTTCTATAAGTGATCAAATGACGAGAATTAACTCACCCATAAAGCAGTGTTATTCTGTAGAAGAGCGAGATGAGTTGGTCCAGCAGCTGAGTAAAGATGAACAGAAGGTAAACCTGGTCCCAAACACTCCAAAACGTAATATTTACAACCTGGACTGAAGATGGCGTTGTGATATCCACATGCTGACACTGTTATGGTAAAGAATTATTAAGTTAATTTATATTAAATTATAGCAAAATAACGGTATTGACAAAATTAAACTACTATAAAGGCTTTTCTGTTTTTCCATCAATACTTTGTTGATACATAATGCCATTTATGAAGGAGATATCAAACACAATAGCTTTCCCTGAAACATCATCCTTTGTATAACGTAAATAAATCTAATTCTAATTCTATTTTTTTTTTAATATTCATCCATAGGATACTCCTAACTGGACAATTTTGTTAAGGACATCCATAGGACACCCTTAACTTGATGTTCATAGGACATCCCCAATCCCCAACTGGATATCCATAGGAAAAAGCTTTCTATTATTCACTATTACTCATCCATAGGATACTCCTAACTGGACAATCATGTTAAGGACATCCATAGGATAACCCTTAACTTGATGTCCATAGGAGATCCCCAACTGGATATCCATAGGGCATCCTTAACTGGACAATTTCGTTAAGGACATCCATAGGACATCCTTAGGGTGACCCAATGAGGTACCCAAAACGTAGTAACCATAGGGGACCCATGGATAAACAATTATGGACAGGATCTAATCTGGACAAAAGGATATCCCAGGGATGTCTCTTGGATTTTGTTATGGCATGAATAAAAGGTAAAACATATTAATTTTGTTCCATTATTTCCACGTAAATCAAAAAGATCACAGATAATCTACTGAATACTAAACAAGATACCTTGGGTTGTGTTAGAAGATTTATCAGGAGCAGAACATGAAAGACAAACTTGTGTCCTATCCTGACCAGGTCCACTCTTTGCTCTGTAAAGATGAATCTCTCCAGGTTTCCCTTCTGGAACTGCTAAATAGTAACTATAATCATAAGAAAAAAATCACAAACATAATTAAATGAGTATTAACATCGTTAATTGTCAAGCAAATTCGAATGTAACAATTATGAGCAACTTACACTAATTGATTAAGCGTATCCCATGCCACTATTCTGACGACGTCGAATTTGCCATGAGTAAGTGGTAGATCGCCTTTCTTAGGGATGTTAACAGCAACAATGTGTCTGAAATGACCGGCAGCTCCGTCTCTGATAGGCGACATTGTCAGGTAGGTGTTTCCATCCGGTGAGAAGATAGGTGCACCTGGAGGTTCCACCCATCCTCTACCTTCTCCAGATGTCTTTCTGATCTGAATTACCAAAGTTATTATGACATTAGATAGGAAGAGTTAAACTAGAAAGGACATCTAAGATCAATTTATGTTTTTTCAGTAGTAACTTTTACCTCTT
The DNA here is from genome assembly GCA_001010745.2 of Gerris buenoi. Lineage (NCBI taxonomy): Eukaryota > Metazoa > Arthropoda > Insecta > Hemiptera > Gerridae > Gerris > Gerris buenoi. The sequence continues at coordinate 152,618 of KZ652001.1, read as the reverse complement.
GGCAGAACCAGACAGGGGATTTACAGAGACTGTCTACAGATGTATTTTGAGCTCTGTTCATCCATATAACTCCAACTTCGGTGCTGCTCACCCAAGATACCGACACGAAGTAGTGATCCCTAAATAACACAAAAAAGATTTAATTATGTACCTATATATGTATATAGTTAAGAACTCAAAAGCAAAATGAAATTTTACATTGAATGAAGAGTACAGAGGTGTTTTAAAATGCAGAAGGGTCTAAAATGTAACACATAACAGATAGAGTAGGTTCATATTTTAATAAATTTATTTATTTTTAAGGAAAGCTACATTCCTGAAGAGACATAAATAGAACATTATCTTCACAAAATCCGTCACGCCGCGCCTGAAGTGGAGTAGAAGTTTACGTCATAAGTTAAATAAACAAGTAAGGCACGCTTCACGTAAGTACGTGAGGCGATAACCGCCGGTTTCTGTACGATTAAGTTAAAATTATTTAGTTTATAGTTGCATATTCTTTATCCACACTTTAAGACCTTTAAATTGATGTATAACATGTCATGGTATCTAAAAACATTTTTTTTAATCATCCGCCATATTGGTCGCCATCTTGAAAATATTAAGTGTGTTATTTTAATAGTTGCATAATCTTTTTCTAAACTTCAATACCCTTAAATTGATGTATAACATTGCCTTGGTAACTAAATTTTTTTTTAGTCACCCGCCATATTGGCTGGGCAGCCATCTTGGAAATATCAAGTGTAAAAACTCCAAAATGTGTCCAGTTGTCTCAAATGCTGATATGCACCTTTGTGCCGAATTTCATGTTCCTATCTATAGTAGTTTATGAATTGAAACAAGCTACGGACACCAACGGACAGACAGAGCCGTTATATAAGGTTTCTTTTTGTACTTTGTACAGAAACCTAAAATAGTATATTATGTTACTAGGCTGTGAAGTGAGTTTTTTCTTAACCGCGGCAATTACATTTACTGTCGAGCGAAGCGAGACAGGAAATATTGCCAAGGTAAAGAAAAAACACTTCACAGTCGTGTACATATGCTATTTTTTCCGAGGTAGCAGACAATAAAAAACATTAAATAGTTATCAATAATCAATATAATAATAACAAATATTAGTTTAAACTTAAGATTCAAAAAAAGAAACCTTAAAAAGAGGTTACACTATAAAAAAAGATAAATAAAACGCATTGACATCTAGCGGAATTCAATCGTACTATGAAGCCACATTACTAAGAAAGTAGCGCTCCTACGGAAGTTTTGATAACTACTTACAGTACAATAAAAAATTTTTGCGTCCTAGGACGTAAACATTTTTTTCTTTACTCCCAGGAGTAATGAAAGATTTTTTAAGTCCACGTAATGAAAAAAATTATTTTAGCTTTATTTCTAGGCTCTAAAGTTACTATTTCACAGCCTAGCACTGAAAACTTCTTTTTTAACTACTATCTTATTAAAAAAAATTAGGTAGAAATACATTTTAATAAACATTGTTATATCTTACTTTGACATAAGAGACATTGGTGGTTTTAAATCCCTCGTCCTGATATTCTTAGGATCGGCAAGATCAGCAACGAACAGAGTTACTTTGGGATTCTTCGTTCCAGGCTAAAACAAACACACTCTTGTAATTAAGATAAAACTTTTTGAGTTAAGATTAAACAGTTTCTTAATTATTGCATAATAACGAAAAGAGATTTTCGTTAGATATAGTAGTCCAGGCAATAAAGACCAGACATAGCCGAATAGGGGGAAAAAGTCCTACAGAAGCGAAATTTGGTATAGATGTAGGGAGAGTGGGAGAGGTATCTTGAAAAACATACTAAAAGTTCTGATAGGTCAGAGACATGGCAAGGTGGGAGGAGGGCCGTAAAGATCCCATTTTTTCGTTGTTTTTTTTGTGAATAACTCAAAAACTCTTTATCTCTTCACCTATAGGCTCCGTGCGTGGGTGACACTAGCGCCTACCTAGCGGCTGTTATGTAAGTACTGAAGGTAATGGCTCATCTGACAATACATACAAACTCGCCTCTATTGCATCCTTAACTGGACAATCTCGTTAAGGACATCCATAGGACATCCTTAGGGTGACCCAATGAGGTACCCAAAGCGTGGTAACCATAGGGGACCCATGGATAAACAATTATGGACAGGATCTAATCTGGACAAAAGGATATCCCAGGGATGTCTCTTGGATTTTGTTATGGCATGAATAAAAGGTAAAACATATTAATTTTGTTCCATTATTTCCACGTAAATAAAAAAGATCACAGATAATCTACTGAATACTAAACAAGATACCTTGGGTTGTGTTAGAAGATTTATCAGGAGCAGAACATGAAAGACAAACTTGTGTCCTATCCTGACCAGGTCCACTCTTTGCTCTGTAAAGATGAATCTCTCCAGGTTTCCCTTCTGGAACTGCTAAATAGTAACTATAATCATAAGAAAAAAATCACAAACATAATTAAATGAGTATTAACATCGTTAATTGTCAAGCAAATTCGAATGTAACAATTATGAGCAACTTACACTAATTGATTAAGCGTATCCCATGCCACTATTCTGACGACGTCGAATTTGCCATGAGTAAGTGGTAGATCGCCTTTCTTAGGGATGTTAACAGCAACAATGTGTCTGAAATGACCGGCAGCTCCGTCTCTGATAGGCGACATTGTCAGGTAGGTGTTTCCATCCGGTGAGAAGATAGGTGCACCTGGAGGTTCCACCCATCCTCTACCTTCTCCAGATGTCTTTCTGATCTGAATTACCAAAGTTATTATGACATTAGATAGGAAGAGTTAAACTAGAAAGGACATCTAAGATCAATTTATGTTTTTTCAGTAGTAACTTTTACCTCTTGGCAGAACCAGACAGGGGATTTACAGAGACTGTCTACAGATGTATTTTGAGCTCTGTTCATCCATATAACTCCAACTTCGGTGCTGCTCACCCAAGATACCGACACGAAGTAGTGATCCCTAAATAACACAAAAAAGATTTAATTATGTACCTATATACATATAGTTAAGAACTCAAAAGCAAAATGAAATTTTACATTGAATGAAGAGTACAGAGGTGTTTTAAAATGCGGAAGGGTCTAAAATGTAACACATAACAGATAGAGTAGGTTCATATTTTAATAAATTTATTTATTTTTAAGGAAAGCTACATTCCTGAAGAGACATAAATAGAACATTATCTTCACAAAATCCGTCACGCCGCGCCTGAAGTGGAGTAGAAGTTTACGTCATAAGTTAAATAAACAAGTAAGGCACGCTTCACGTAAGTACGTGAGGCGATAACCGCCGGTTTCTGTACGATTAAGTTAAAATTATTTAGTTTATAGTTGCATATTCTTTATCCACACTTTAAGACCTTTAAATTGATGTATAACATGTCATGGTAGCTAAAAACATTTTTTAATCATCCGCCATATTGGTCGCCATCTTGAAAATATTAAGTGTGTTATTTTAATAGTTGCATATTCTTTTTCTAAACTTCAAGACCCTTAAATTGATGTATAACATGTCATGGTGACTAACAACTTTTTTTTAGTAGCCTGCCATCTTGGAAATATTAAGTGTGCAAACTCCAAAAAGTGTACAGTTGTCACAAACGCCAAGATGCACCTATGTGTCGAATTTCATGTTCCTAGCTATAGTAGTTTATGAATTGAAACATGCCAACAGACAGACAGACAGAGCCATTATGATATAAGGTTTCGTTTCATACTTCGTACAGAAACCTANTAAACTAACATTTGATTAAAGGAAAAGTAAGTGTAGAACAACGCAAACGTAGGCTGTTATGGTGCTAGATTTGATGCCTGCCTACCCTCACTGTTTCCCGTATTTGCCGTGGCGAGCGCTAGTAGTCATTTTACAAGCTACGCACGGAGCCTATAGATCCTAGTTTAGTTTTTGAGTTATTCACAAAAAATGGGACCTTTACGGCCCTCTTCCCACCTTGCCAAGTCTCCCACCCATCAGAACTTTTAGTATGTTGCTCAAGATACCTCTCCCAACATCTATACCAAATTTTGCTTTTGTAGGACTTTTTTCCTCTACTTGTCCTTTGTTGCCTTCACTATAAACGAAAATCAACACTTACGTTGAAATAATAATATTCATAGTATTACACAACATAAATTTGCCATGGATCATAGTAGTGATGGCTTATTTATTAGCTTGCTTATTTATTCACAGTGGAAAGCTCACCTTTGGATACCTGAGAGATCTTATTTGAGGGTAGAGTTGCTGTGTGTCCTGACCTACTCCATACCATGGGAATTTAAATTCTTCTACTTCTGAATCGTTGAATGATGCATAAAGAAGCATGTGACTGTCACTACTCATCCAAAGGGCTTTACCATCTCCGAGAATCTCTTCTGCAAGAATGACAAGTATAAATAAAAGAAAAAATGAGAAGAACAATCAGATTAAAATCATAATTTTGATACTTAGTGCATGAAAACTTGACTAGCACTGGTACTATAGGCTATACTATGCTTAACACCATTAGAGATATATTTGAAGTACGACGCTAGGCCAGCTTCATAACTTCTCTATTGTACTGATTTTATAGAAGAGGTCATAGTATAACATGGAATTCTATCACAGAAATTTGCCTTAAGTAGTCATTTCACGACTCCATGACATCACAGCGGGAGTTTGACGTTAGCTGTGAGCTACTTCCTTAAAGACAAGAATGGGAACCTGGAGGTAATCCTAAAATCAAATTTCATCTGGAATAGATATGTGATTCACCGAGTTCAGGGTACATGAACTTAGGTAAATATGCCACTGTATTTCAGGCAGAATATCTCATAATATCTCTAAACACAATTCAGAATCTAATCTGACAGCCAGACAGCGATCAAAGCGCTGATTGCAACAAGGTGTACATCTAACCTGGTTACTGAATGCAAAAGATATCTCAACACTCTTGGGCAGCTTAAAAAGTTACAAGCAATTTGGGTTTTAGGACATTGCGGCATTGAGATTGCTGACCGCAGTTAGCCAAAATGGGTTCCAGTTCGATCAAAACCTATTACTGGCGTGCCACGCTGTGGAGTAAATCATTCCATAAGGACTTTCTTTGTTTTAGATCTCCACAGAATATAAAGCAGTGCTTCAGGCATGCGATAATCTAAAACGACGATCCGGAAACCATCTCGGCATTTTACAGATCACTGCTTTCACTCAAATTAAGATTCAGTCATATTTTGACAGGCAATCTTACTAGGCACTGTAAACTAAATCGACATCTACACCCGCTTGGTCTAAACGAAAGTCCAGTGTGCATGTTGTATAAGGAAGAAGGTGAAACCTCCTTCTCATCTTATTAGCAGCTGTCCTACATTCATACACCTGAACTGGGAAATCCTTAGCTTCACCATTTTGCCACCATGCCGACTGAAGAACTAAGGTTACTTCCCCTAAGCAAAGTACTCATTTTTTGCGGGTGGGTGGAGGGTCAGCTTGCTTAGAGGATAGAGTAGTATAAGCAGGATTACTGAACCGAATTCGCCCCTTGAACCCACATGTGAGGTCTTAATACTTTGGAATTTATTTTTATAAAATACAAGCTGAAGTACCCGACACAGCCCGGGTTCCTATCTGTCGGAACATAGTTTTACCAACTTAAAAACCTTCCCGGGCATGCGTCCAACCATTTCCCAAAGTTTGATCGCAATCGGATGCCCGGTTTAGGCAGGCATAAGAGACAGCAGATAGACAGATAAACATTCATTTTTATAAATATAGATTGTAAAAGATGTAGATCTATATTAAACTAAACATGAAACTGGTAAGTAGCCTTATGCCTTATATTACTGATTAACGAGTAATAAATGAAAATACGGAATAAATCTAAATTATAGACACGTAATAAGATATTTTTCACCACGGCAAAAACGTATTCCCTAAATAAATGTATTTAGTGACATTTAACAATAACAATACAAAAGTCAAAGGATATTAATGTTTTTTTTCTTCCATTTCCAGGAGCTTGAATCTAAATTTAAACCAAAGATTCGGCTTCCAAAGTTAAAGACGCAGACCAAAAGTTGAAAATTTTGTTTAATACAAGAAGGAAGAGGATCGGCCATTTTACACATCCACTTGATGCAAGGATCCCTGTAAAAATTTGTTATCTCCTTGGGATTCGAACCATCACCAGATATGTTGAGAAATGATCTTGGTTGCAGAGAAAAGCTAATAACTTGGCAACACCGATCCCAAACTGGTAGATACTAAGGTCATTTAAACTATCGATATAAAGTTTGACGTTCCATTCCTACTAGTAAAAGCATCATCGGGGTTGCGGAGCTTCTAATGCTGACTCAATTCTTTTTGATTTTTTTTCTTTTTTTTGAAAGAACATTACTTACTTCAATCCCCTGAAGATGCTTCTAATTGCAGAAACAAAATGCCAGCGATCTGGATGTGGATTTCAAGGTGTTTGAAGGTTGCTATGTTTGAGATTCAATTTTTTAAGATCTGTCCAGTAAATTGGTTTTACCGTTAAATGAATATAGGCCTTTAAAAGGATCAGAAATAGATAGGCCTTTGTTTTAATCCCACCTTTATCAATAAGGCATGTTTTAAGAGCACGGTAATCTACCTTTGACTTGGAGTTCCTTTGAGTTAGGAACTCAGGTAGATAAGTGGAATTTTGACCCTCTGTAACTTTTCAAGAGAATTTAATTAAAATCCTCCTCTAGAATTTCTTCCAGACGTATGATGAGAAAATTTAATAATAACTATGTTTATTATTCCTAAATTATTTGATTGAAAAGCAAAAAGCATTCATTTGGAGCTTTAATCAAAATATCTGCGAATTAAATTGAAGTTGAGGAAAGCACGTAAAAAAGTGACTAATTAACATCAAGCAATTATTTTGAGTATTTGATTTAATGATTTATTTTTTGGTGTCCTCCAAAACCCAAGAATATGTGGTCGGCAAAGTTCATCCGCGGGAAATAACTTGCCCATACAAGGTTAGAAAAAATACCTGTGGAGAAAGGCCATGGGATTTGGTGCACAAAGTAACTTTCATGAATGTGAGTACAAAATTAGTTGATGTTATTCTTTCACTTGAAAAGTGTAATGATTTGGAAAAATATTTGACTAACTATAACCAATCAAGAGGCAAACTAAAATCAACTTGATTGATGGTCTACTAACTAATTTTTGCACTCAGGTTCAAGAAAAGGACCTCATCCATTATAATGGACTGGGCATGACAGCTCCCACCGGTTTCTTTTGTATACAACTTATGGGCACGCTATGTCCTGCGGACGAACTTTGCCGACCAATTATTCTTGGAGGACACCAGACAAAACTAATTCATACTCAAAATTATAGACGATGTTAGTTAGTCATTTGTATGCTCTATAAATAAGATAATCTTAACTATAAGATGACCTTAAAAAATGAATAAGTTCGTAGGGTACCAGTAATGGCTACGATAAAAGAAAACGATACAATTTTCAGTCAAAAAGTATCAACATTTTTAAATTTAGCATAAGGTTGTGTGTAAAAGAAGACAAGTTAGATGTGTTGGACAAATGTGCAATATTGTTTAATTCCAAACATGACTAGGTGTGTCGAACCAAAGGCAATCGGATTACTTTAAGCCGATGCTATTTTTAACACTGGCAGTTTATGCTGATTGGTATTTGTGTAATCTTATTAAAGATTGTCGAAGGGTGCTTTAATTCCATTTACCTTCGTAAAGCCAATCAGGAACACCGTTAAAGATTATTCCTGGAACAGCCGTCTTTGAAACCCTATAAGCTGATCCTGAACGTGGATTTGACCTGAAAATCAATAGACAAAACGTTATTACGATTAATTAACGAATAATGGTTTTGATAATTGGATTGACACAAGGGTAATGCAGTGTAGTATGGTGATCAGATTCTAAAACACCAGCAAATCATTATGGAAAATACAATTCCTTTTAGATTTACCAGGTAAATCTATTCAATTTGAGCCTTTGAGTTGCATTAGGTTATTCTACTAAATTTGAGTACTTTTAAACATAGATTTTGGAAGTAAATACATACCTATAATATATATCGTAGTTATAAACCATAAGTAAAGCATGGCCTCTTGGTGCCCATTCAGCATGAAGCAAGAACGGTTCCTCTTCGACATCACTACTTACCATAAGCGTAAACAAATTTCTGGAATAGAAAAATTATACATATGCTTTAAACTTAAAAATATTATATATTTCTTTTATGTCATCTTATTAAAATAATTATCTCAATCAATTTTTTCCAAATGGAAAGATAATTTTTTAAAGATTCTTGCATTCCTAAAAGCATCTATCGCACCTCGAAGCGTTTTTCATACCTAGAAGCATCTATCATACCTAAATGCTTCCACTCCTAGAAGCATCTATCATACCTAGATGCTTCCACTCCTAGAAGCATCTTTCATACCTAAATGCTTCCACTCCTAGAAGCATCTTTCATACCTAGTTGCTTCCATACCAAGGCTGCGGCCACACCGAAGCTACCTCGCTTGGAGTCTAGAGGCTTGGTGAGTCGCCTAGTCACTAGGCGCCTGGATTGATAGCGGCCACACCGGGCTGAGCGGCAGAGCATCGATGCAAGGGCAGTAGTTGAAATATTGTTGTTGTTCCGGGCCCGTATAAAATATCATTAAAAAAAGTTAATGTTGATGGAAAGTATTTCATTGAAATATGAATTACTTATTAACAAGGTAGTACCATCATGCTGGGTGCACGATATTAATGTTGAGAGGGAAGAACTTGGCGAATTTAATATCTTGTACAAACAGTTAAGAAATTATGAGGACAAATTTCATGAATATTTAAGAATGACTCATAAAACCTTTGAAAACATGGCCGCAATTAATAAGTCGTCTTCCATATTTACATAATTAATAAATGCTTCCATTCCTAGAAGTATCTTTCACACTATTAGGATGATTGCAAGATTAAATTGAGTGAAATGGATTTTTTAGTGTAAACGATCGTATTTTGAATGTTTTAATGTTATGAGTATTCGTAAATATATATTAAGATAAATGTTCTTATTACAATAAAAACAACTGAATAAACTTCATAATGAAACAACAGCGCCGTCGATGACACAGAGAGCACAAAACGTTGTTCTAAAAATTAGAAATAGTAAATGGATGAACGTCTTTTACTTGTTTTTTTTTTCTTAGTTTATTATTATATTAGTCAGCTTATTTCTACCTACTTTTTTGTAAGTTAATACACTTCTAACTTAGCGGAAGTGTTTCTTATTTATTAATCACCACAGAATGCATCAATATTAGTTAGCTTATTACGATAATGTCAGTCAGAAAAATTCGTTTAGCTACTTTTTGTTCTAATTTGTTGAGAGCATTTTTTCCCGTCACGAAGGGTTTGATGTCCAATGTTTCGTTTCGAATAATGGAATCATCTTCAAGGGTTTGGTCCATCGTGATGTTGACTCTAAGCAAAAGCAACATAAACTAACGACTAAACTATACTGCTTTTCTGATTCATTCCTAGACATTTATTACAACCCACACAACCATAAACTTCGTGTTGAGCTTTAGTTGGCTTATTTCTTGAATTACAGTTAGTCCAGTAACTTTATACATCGCAGTATGCGTCAAATCCGGTAGTTCTGATTTTTTGCAGACTTGTTTATGATGTTGGCCTAATGAATAATCCAAGTTTGTGACCTCGAGCGCCGAACGCAACTTTGTCAAAAATCGAAAAAACCGCGAAAAAATCGTTATTTTTTTCAAATTTTGGCGATTATAACCCTAAAGGACTAGTTTTTGAAAAAAC
>KZ652001.1:103884-120758 GCA_001010745.2 Gerris buenoi | reverse complement strand
TATATATATTTTTTTTTCTTATATAATTTTCTCTATAACTTTTTGATGAAGAAAGAATTGACGACAATCAAGCAGAATTACGAAGTAAAACAAGCACCCATCACCTATACAAGAAAATTATCAACGTTTGGTGGGATTAAAAACATAATATTATTATGCACTTCTTTCGAACTACGATATCATTGATTGGTCTATTGCAGTTTTTTTTAATTGAAAAAATAAAATATAATATTCAGAACCAAATTAAAAAAAGGATAAAATTCTCAGGACGGCTCTAAAGAATGGATAACTAATTAAAGAATATAAGGTTATATCTAACTAATTATAGAATCGAGAATCTTTGACCATGTTCAAAAAAGGTATTGAGTGGACGAAGACACGAAAGAAATATAAAATGACTGAGCTTAAATTTAGAAAACAAATCAGAAATATTAAAGGTTTTGCGATGGAAAAGGAAAAGAGAAATTAGTAACTAAGAAATAACAAACAAAAGCTCAAAGACAAGAACTAATCAAAAGATTCAAAAGAACAAAAGAAAAAGGTAACAACCCAACATCTAAAAATAAGCAGCTATGACACTAAAGGCTAGAGGTTGTTAGAGACAAATAAAAAGATGTAAAACAAAAATTTCAATGCCGGAGTGCCTCTTATTTTATTTTTCCCCTCACATATATTTGCCAATCTGAGCTGTCACAGTACAGTAGTAGTAGTATTCTAGTACTTTCTACTAGAACGGGTAGGACGAACCACTTGTTTGAACCTTGCAATGGCCATCTTTTAGGTCCTTTTTACGCCCCGTGGTGGAGAGTTCCAGCTACTTCACACATCATACATTTGTACATTGTACCGCCGAAGCGAGTATGGTGTGGTCATGAAATTTAGATGGTTTGCTGAAAGTAGACTGCAGATAGCACAGGATTAATAATTTTAACTGTCTGCGCTCTTTATGTTTAATTGATACTTTAATTGGTAAAAAAATCAATCGTTTCAAATATTTAAAAAAAATGGGGGGGGGGGGGGGAACAATTAAATAAATTAAACAATAATAGCTTGTAAAAGCACAACACAACAAAGTACGTGATAGGATGCGAGGAAGCTATGTGCCTCACTGCCACACTAATTGACAGTATATTTTTGAAAGTTATTTATTAAAATGAATGACGATAAATAAAATAGAGCTATAATTCACTCTTCGTATAATAATATTCGTATAAATAAATAAATAAATTTTCTTAAAACGAAAAACAGATAATATTAAGTCATGTAAATATCCATGAATTAGCTCGTCGCTCGTCACATAATAATTTCTGCTTTTTTTCTATTTTCTTTTAGAAATCATGCACAAATAAAAGAAGAAAATATATATATATATATGGGTTCGATTCCTCGTCTAGAAGAAGTTATTTTTATGATNTACCACCGAAGCGAGTATGGTGTGGTCATTAGCAAGCTAAATATAAGCGAGCGTCAAAGCGTGGGGGAAGAGTGCCCCATATAGGGGGTGTCCCTCGCCCAGCTCCGTCCTCGAACCATAGATACAAATTACATTATCATGACATGGATCGGACCCACTTCAATCGGACCCCATCAATGAGAGGGGAAAGAGTGCCCCATAGCATAGGGGTGTCCCTTGCCCTGCACCGTCCGTGATTCTTAGATGCAATTCAGAGTATCATGGCACGGGATCGAACCCACGACCTTCAGTAGTATCGACTTATTAATACCTGAGCGAGAACGTCTTTCCTCCGAAAACTCTCGGCCACGCTGGCTCCTAGCCGTCATAGTAAACTCTAATTGTGAGAATAGATTAATGAATAAATTAGAAATATGTTTAGTATATGAAAAACAATATTTGGAAATTAAAAAAAAATTGTTAGATTTTAAATTTAATATTTGTTAATAATAATTAAGTTAAAAATGTTATAATATTGTTTAGTTATTGCAGATCTGAAGATGCCCAGGTATAGGTGTTATAGCCAAATATTTTTAAGTTAATAGAAAATATTTTTATTTTTAACCTTTTTCATCCCTGAAGACCCGAAGGATAAGAAAATATATGCATCATTTTATTTAAAGAATAATATTCTTATGAAATCAGGCCTGGGCCTGAAGAAAGTTGTCAAGTACAGACAAGACTGATAAAATGAGAAAATAAATCACGAAATAACCTGGATTGAAACGGGCATGCGCTATTGATAAAAGCCGTTCCAACTTAACTTGTGACAGTGCTTCGTACCGTCCTCCAAACTGTTTCAACCCCCGCCCCGCAGGGATCGTTTGCGAACCGTTCACTTCACTGTACGGTCCAAACGATTCCGATGACAATAGATTTGTTCCAACCACCTTATTTGTACCGTCCTTTGTATTGTCCCGCGGATTGTTCGGGAATAGTTTAGGACCCGCTGTATATACACTACACATGCGCTAACATTGACTGTAATGAAATCATGTTGGAGTTGGAATTGATTTACGACTGTTATAATTCGCACTGTATTACAGTATTAAAAACATTCATGGAAACCTAACAGTTAGGGAACCTTCCTGTTGATATTTGTGACTATTGACAGAACTGCGCATGTTCTACAAACCAGAACTTAGTATTGTCAGAGGATCGTTGGGACCGTACCGTCGTTGGAACAGTTTCGTGGACGGTACGAAACACTGTCTTAAGTAGGCTTGGAAAGGCTTTTATCCATTGTGCATGCCCGTGACGATCCCGCGGACGGTACAATGCTAGGTTGGAACAAACCTGATACCAAGTACTGGATTGTATGACATGCGAATTTATGTAAATCGCCACACATGTCAACAGGAAGGTTATATAACTGTTAAATTCTCCTGAATGTTTTTAATATGGTGCAAATTATAGTCGTAAACCCTTTCCAACCTGACATGATTTAATTACAGTACAACGCTAGCACATGCGTATAAAACATGTCTTAAACAATTCCCGAACAATCCACGGGACCATACAGAGGACGCTACAAAAAGAAGGGTTGGAACAAACCTATAATATTTAAGATTTAAGAATTTTCATGACGAAAATGTCTTCTGTCCTACAGCCCAAAAAATACATTGCAAAGATACATCCGATTGAAAACACGGAAATGAACTTGTTACAATAGGAGAAAATAACTTATCAAATCTGATGTGAGTAAAAAGATATATTTCAAACTCCGATCTTTAATATCTTCAAATGTTAAAGAATATCCACTTAACGATTAAGGCATTTATTTATAGCTTTGTTTTGAACTCTCAACTTGATATTCTAGTGACGTCAAAAGGAGCTATTTTGTGTCTAGTGAAACATGGTGATAGAGATAAGATAAGATACCTTTTGAATGTTGTGAGCCAGTAATAGATACTTGTGATCCGGCGACAATGAAATTTTCACTGCGTTTACCCTCCTCTGAAACAACCAATAAACAAGAATGAATATATAAAATGAATGAACAAGAATGAATATATAAAATGAATGAACAAGAATGAATATATAAAATGAATGAACAAGAATGAATATATAAAATGAATGAACAANCCCTGTAAGACTCAGTTATAGTTTTATTATTTTTACCTTTAATTGGGTTACACACACTGTTTATAGCAAAGTGGATATCGAAGGTATGGTTTTAATTTAAACACATATCCACAGGAAGGTTCCTTTCCTGTTTGGTTTCCTTAAATGTTTTATTCAAAGGTATCCAATTCCAGTATAGAGGTGTAAAACCTCTAGCGCTGGTCGAGCTGTTTGGCGGTTGTAAACTACTTATGAATTTTTTTTTTTCTTAAATTTCTTTCTTTATTGCAACAATAAGTATAATACATTACAGTATTATATACAATAACAAGCAAATGGTTTAACATTTACTTATGATCTTTGGGCATTTCTCAAATTCTAAGATATAAACAAAAACTGGTTTTCAGACATTTGTACTATTTTGTAAAATAAGAAATTAAAAATTAAAAAAAGAGGGGCTGTAAGAGATGCGCGATTGCTTCGTGTGCAAGGGATCTCGGGTTCGAATCTAGTAAACTGTTTTTCTTTTTTAAGTCATAATAATTTTTTTCTTATATTGTTAATTATTTACTTTCATTTTTTTTCTGGCTTTTGTACTATTTTGTAAAATAAGAAATTAAAAATTAGAAAAAGAGGGGCTGTAAGAGATGCGCGATTGCTTCGTGTGCAAGGGATCTCGGGTTCGAATCTAGTAAACTGAGAAATTAATTAATTTCTTTGAATTAAGAATCTCAAAATATTTTGAACGATGTAATAGTACATTACGCGTCGAGTGTGNGGAACCTGCGGCCTCCGTAAGGTTTTTATGCGGCCCCCACAACGCTCTTAGAAAAATATAGAATTAAAAAAAACAAAAAACAAGAGAAGTAAAAAATGAACTTATATGTGTTAGAATTTTTGTGCCCCTGTGCCCCTTCCGAGGTAATAATATTTTAAAAATTTTCCAGGGGTGGGCCCCCGGACCCCCCGACATAAATTTCCCCCAATAATAAATTGCAGACGATGCCCATGATACAGTAAGATATTGTATTGCACCAGCATAACAAGTTCCAACAAATACGTTCCATAACAGTTGTTATTGGACGCGGAGTTTTTTTTTTTTGTTTATTAGTTGTAGTTGTACATTTTTTTTGGTGGAGGGGGGGAGCTGCTTTTTGAATTAGTAGTACCCTTTTCTTGTTACCTCTATAAATATCCCCCCCCCTACCATTACGCCACTTTATTAACTTATGCGGCCTCCTTTATGATTGTTTAATTTAAATATGACCTCCAATGGTAAAAAGGTTCCCCACCTCTGCCATAGTCTATACATCTTTTAGGGGAAGAATTTCCGCTCTAGGTATTTATATCTTATTTAAAGTATTTTATCTTATTTTCAGTACTGTATATATTCCAGTCAATTTAGGTTTTCTGTTCCAAAAATCAAAAATATCGGAGCTATTTTTTTTTTTTTTTTTTTTGCTTGATCGCTTTATTTTGACGTTATGAAAAACATATTCAAAATCGTTAACGAGATCGTGGTCGCGTTAATAGATATTTAAGGGCAAAGGCCAACAAATTCGATTATTTGGCTCGTAGACAAATTAAGGTGATTATCAAAATGCAAGATTATTAAATTTTCCACAAAAACGGTCAAATTAATTTTTTACAACGAACGGTTTAGCTAGAAACCTAGCTTACTATACTTGCGTAGTGTTTTACATATTTTTGTGAATATCTCGCTTCCTATGGCTCGCAAAACAGACACAAATATTTTTTATTTCCAAATTATTTTACCAGTTTAAATGTAAAAATATTGTCTGACTAGAAAGGCACAGTGAGGCTAAAATTAGATGCAGTGTCTTATAAAATGTTGTATCCTCGTGCTAGGACACTAAACTTAAAGATTAATTTTATTAATTGATGTGGTGTAGTTTAATAAGTTACTTGTTATCCCATTTTAGGGACCCCAATAACCCTGGATCGGCCATAAGTTATAAACTATTATAAACATTGTTTTTCGGTAGATTAGGAAATTTTATGGCCTAATCTTTGACCTAATCATGAAAACAATCCAAATATAAAAGGTTTCAGAAACATTCATAACAAAGAAAAAAATTATAGGTACAATGCTTGTTTTAGTGGACTGTATGATTAAATGATTATATTTTAACCATCCGCGTTTTAAATAAATCTAACCAGCTTCGAGTATCTAAATCTTGATCATAGAACAACTTTTTTCCCCGTAGATCACTTGCCAATTTTTATTTTCCATAGATCCCTCCTCTGCCTACCCAATATTGTATTTTTCTAAATGTACTAACTTCAAATGTGTTGTTAACATCTGATGCAGTGCTGCGCACTTTGACAAGGTTTCTTATAGAGTGAAGATTGTAAAAAAAGAAGTGTGGTAAAAACAAGAAGAACATGTAAAATTGTTATTTACAGTTTTGTTGAAAAGGGGAAAAAAATGCAAATGATGCAAGTATTTTTCTCTCTGATATGGACGAAATCAACCCTTGTCAAGTCGAAATCGAACCTTGTGCCCTGGGGGACAACCAATAAACAAGAATGAATATATAAAATGAATGAACAAGAATGAATATATAAAATGAATGAACAACCATCACCTATACAAGAAAATTATCAACGTTTGGTGGGATTAAAAACATAATATTATTATGCACTTCTTTCGAACTACGATATCATTGATTGGTCTATTGCAGTTTTTTTTAATTGAAAAAATAAAATATAATATTCAGAACCAAATTAAAAAAAGGATAAAATTCTCAGGACGGCTCTAAAGAATGGATAACTAATTAAAGAATATAAGGTTATATCTAACTAATTATAGAATCGAGAATCTTTGACCATGTTCAAAAAAGGTATTGAGTGGACGAAGACACGAAAGAAATATAAAATGACTGAGCTTAAATTTAGAAAACAAATCAGAAATATTAAAGGTTTTGCGATGGAAAAGGAAAAGAGAAATTAGTAACTAAGAAATAACAAACAAAAGCTCAAAGACAAGAACTAATCAAAAGATTCAAAAGAACAAAAGAAAAAGGTAACAACCCAACATCTAAAAATAAGCAGCTATGACACTAAAGGCTAGAGGTTGTTAGAGACAAATAAAAAGATGTAAAACAAAAATTTCAATGCCGGAGTGCCTCTTATTTTATTTTTCCCCTCACATATATTTGCCAATCTGAGCTGTCACAGTACAGTAGTAGTAGTATTCTAGTACTTTCTACTAGAACGGGTAGGACGAACCACTTGTTTGAACCTTGCAATGGCCATCTTTTAGGTCCTTTTTACGCCCCGTGGTGGAGAGTTCCAGCTACTTCACACATCATAGATTTGTACGTTGTACCACCGAAGCGAGTATGGTGTGGTCATTAGCAAGCTAAATATAAGCGAGCGTCAAAGCGTGGGGGAAGAGTGCCCCATATAGGGGGTGTCCCTCGCCCAGCTCCGTCCTCGAACCATAGATACAAATTACATTATCATGACATGGATCGGACCCACTTCAATCGGACCCCATCAATGAGAGGGGAAAGAGTGCCCCATAGCATAGGGGTGTCCCTTGCCCTGCACCGTCCGTGATTCTTAGATGCAATTCAGAGTATCATGGCACGGGATCGAACCCACGACCTTCAGTAGTATCGACTTATTAATACCTGAGCGAGAACGTCTTTCCTCCGAAAACTCTCGGCCACGCTGGCTCCTAGCCGTCATAGTAAACTCTAATTGTGAGAATAGATTAATGAATAAATTAGAAATATGTTTAGTATATGAAAAACAATATTTGGAAATTAAAAAAAAATTGTTAGATTTTAAATTTAATATTTGTTAATAATAATTAAGTTAAAAATGTTATAATATTGTTTAGTTATTGCAGATCTGAAGATGCCCAGGTATAGGTGTTATAGCCAAATATTTTTAAGTTAATAGAAAATATTTTTATTTTTAACCTTTTTCATCCCTGAAGACCCGAAGGATAAGAAAATATATGCATCATTTTATTTAAAGAATAATATTCTTATGAAATCAGGCCTGGGCCTGAAGAAAGTTGTCAAGTACAGACAAGACTGATAAAATGAGAAAATAAATCACGAAATAACCTGGATTGAAACGGGCATGCGCTATTGATAAAAGCCGTTCCAACTTAACTTGTGACAGTGCTTCGTACCGTCCTCCAAACTGTTTCAACCCCCGCCCCGCAGGGATCGTTTGCGAACCGTTCACTTCACTGTACGGTCCAAACGATTCCGATGACAATAGATTTGTTCCAACCACCTTATTTGTACCGTCCTTTGTATTGTCCCGCGGATTGTTCGGGAATAGTTTAGGACCCGCTGTATATACACTGCACATACGCTAACATTGACTGTAATGAAATCATGTTGGAGTTGGAATTGATTTACGACTGTTATAATTCGCACTGTATTACAGTATTAAAAACATTCATGGAAACCTAACAGTTAGGGAACCTTCCTGTTGATATTTGTGACTATTGACAGAACTGCGCATGTTCTACAAACCAGAACTTAGTATTGTCAGAGGATCGTTGGGACCGTACCGTCGTTGGAACAGTTTCGTGGACGGTACGAAACACTGTCTTAAGTAGGCCTGGAAAGGCTTTTATCCATTGTGCATGCCCGTGACGATCCCGCGGACGGTACAATGCTAGGTTGGAACAAACCTGATACCAAGTACTGGATTGTATGACATGCGAATTTATGTAAATCGCCACACATGTCAACAGGAAGGTTATATAACTGTTAAATTCTCCTGAATGTTTTTAATATGGTGCAAATTATAGTCGTAACCCCTTTCCAACCTGACATGATTTAATTACAGTACAACGCTAGCACATGCGTATATAACATGTCTTAAACAATTCCCGAACAATCCACGGGACCATACAGAGGACGCTACAAAAAGGAGGGTTGGAACAAACCTATAATATTTAAGATTTAAGAATTTTCATGACGAAAATGTCTTCTGTCCTACAGCCCAAAAAATACATTGCAAAGATACATCCGATTGAAAACACGGAAATGAACTTGTTACAATAGGAGAAAATAACTTATCAAATCTGATGTGAGTAAAAAGATATATTTCAAACTCCGATCTTTAATATCTTCAAATGTTAAAGAATATCCACTTAACGATTTAGGCATTTATTTATAGCTTTGTTTTGAACTCTCAACTTGATATTCTAGTGACGTCAAAAGGAGCTATTTTGTGTCTAGTGAAACATGGTGATAGAGATAAGATAAGATACCTTTTGAATGTTGTGAGCCAGTAATAGATACTTGTGATCTGGCGACAATGAAATTTTCACTGCGTTTACCCTCCTCTGAAACAACCAATAAACAAGAATGAATATATAAAATGAATGAACAAGAATGAATATATAAAATGAATGAACAAGAATGAATATATAAAATGAATGAACAAGAATGAATATATAAAATGAATGAACAAGAATGAATATATAAAATGAATGAACAAGAATGAATATATAAAATGAATGAACAAGAATGAATATATAAAATGAATGAACAAGAATGAATATATAAAATGAATGAACAAGAATGAATATATAAAATGAATGAACAAGAATGAATATATAAAATGAATGAACAAGAATGAATATATAAAATGAATGAACAAGAATGAATATATAAAATGAATGAACAAGAATGAATATATAAAATGAATGAACAAGAATGAATATATAAAATGAATGAACAAGAATGAATATATAAAATGAATGAACAAGAATGAATATATAAAATGAATGAACAAGAATGAATATATAAAATGAATGAACAAGAATGAATATATAAAATGAATGAACAAGAATGAATATATAAAATGAATGAACAAGAATGAATATATAAAATGAATGAACAAGAATGAATATATAAAATGAATGAACAAGAATGAATATATAAAATGAATGAACAAGAATGAATATATAAAATGAATGAACAAGAATGAATATATAAAATGAATGAACAAGAATGAATATATAAAATGAATGAACAAGAATGAATATATAAAATGAATGAACAAGAATGAATATATAAAATGAATGAACAAGAATGAATATATAAAATGAATGAACAAGAATGAATATATAAAATGAATGAACAAGAATGAATATATAAAATGAATGAACAAGAATGAATATATAAAATGAATGAACAAGAATGAATATATAAAATGAATGAACAAGAATGAATATATAAAATGAATGAACAAGAATGAATATATAAAATGAATGAACAAGAATGAATATATAAAATGAATGAACAAGAATGAATATATAAAATGAATGAACAAGAATGAATATATAAAATGAATGAACAAGAATGAATATATAAAATGAATGAACAAGAATGAATATATAAAATGAATGAACAAGAATGAATATATAAAATGAATGAACAAGAATGAATATATAAAATGAATGAACAAGAATGAATATATAAAATGAATGAACAAGAATGAATATATAAAATGAATGAACAAGAATGAATATATAAAATGAATGAACAAGAATGAATATATAAAATGAATGAACAAGAATGAATATATAAAATGAATGAACAAGAATGAATATATAAAATGAATGAACAAGAATGAATATATAAAATGAATGAACAAGAATGAATATATAAAATGAATGAACAAGAATGAATATATAAAATGAATGAACAAGAATGAATATATAAAATGAATGAACAAGAATGAATATATAAAATGAATGAACAAGAATGAATATATAAAATGAATGAACAAGAATGAATATATAAAATGAATGAACAAGAATGAATATATAAAATGAATGAACAAGAATGAATATATAAAATGAATGAACAAGAATGAATATATAAAATGAATGAACAAGAATGAATATATAAAATGAATGAACAAGAATGAATATATAAAATGAATGAACAAGAATGAATATATAAAATGAATGAACAAGAATGAATATATAAAATGAATGAACAAGAATGAATATATAAAATGAATGAACAAGAATGAATATATAAAATGAATGAACAAGAATGAATATATAAAATGAATGAACAAGAATGAATATATAAAATGAATGAACAAGAATGAATATATAAAATGAATGAACAAGAATGAATATATAAAATGAATGAACAAGAATGAATATATAAAATGAATGAACAAGAATGAATATATAAAATGAATGAACAAGAATGAATATATAAAATGAATGAACAAGAATGAATATATAAAATGAATGAACAAGAATGAATATATAAAATGAATGAACAAGAATGAATATATAAAATGAATGAACAAGAATGAATATATAAAATGAATGAACAAGAATGAATATATAAAATGAATGAACAAGAATGAATATATAAAATGAATGAACAAGAATGAATATATAAAATGAATGAACAAGAATGAATATATAAAATGAATGAACAAGAATGAATATATAAAATGAATGAACAAGAATGAATATATAAAATGAATGAACAAGAATGAATATATAAAATGAATGAACAAGAATGAATATATAAAATGAATGAACAAGAATGAATATATAAAATGAATGAACAAGAATGAATATATAAAATGAATGAACAAGAATGAATATATAAAATGAATGAACAAGAATGAATATATAAAATGAATGAACAAGAATGAATATATAAAATGAATGAACAAGAATGAATATATAAAATGAATGAACAAGAATGAATATATAAAATGAATGAACAAGAATGAATATATAAAATGAATGAACAAGAATGAATATATAAAATGAATGAACAAGAATGAATATATAAAATGAATGAACAAGAATGAATATATAAAATGAATGAACAAGAATGAATATATAAAATGAATGAACAAGAATGAATATATAAAATGAATGAACAAGAATGAATATATAAAATGAATGAACAAGAATGAATATATAAAATGAATGAACAAGAATGAATATATAAAATGAATGAACAAGAATGAATATATAAAATGAATGAACAAGAATGAATATATAAAATGAATGAACAAGAATGAATATATAAAATGAATGAACAAGAATGAATATATAAAATGAATGAACAAGAATGAATATATAAAATGAATGAACAAGAATGAATATATAAAATGAATGAACAAGAATGAATATATAAAATGAATGAACAAGAATGAATATATAAAATGAATGAACAAGAATGAATATATAAAATGAATGAACAAGAATGAATATATAAAATGAATGAACAAGAATGAATATATAAAATGAATGAACAAGAATGAATATATAAAATGAATGAACAAGAATGAATATATAAAATGAATGAACAAGAATGAATATATAAAATGAATGAACAAGAATGAATATATAAAATGAATGAACAAGAATGAATATATAAAATGAATGAACAAGAATGAATATATAAAATGAATGAACAAGAATGAATATATAAAATGAATGAACAAGAATGAATATATAAAATGAATGAACAAGAATGAATATATAAAATGAATGAACAAGAATGAATATATAAAATGAATGAACAAGAATGAATATATAAAATGAATGAACAAGAATGAATATATAAAATGAATGAACAAGAATGAATATATAAAATGAATGAACAAGAATGAATATATAAAATGAATGAACAAGAATGAATATATAAAATGAATGAACAAGAATGAATATATAAAATGAATGAACAAGAATGAATATATAAAATGAATGAACAAGAATGAATATATAAAATGAATGAACAAGAATGAATATATAAAATGAATGAACAAGAATGAATATATAAAATGAATGAACAAGAATGAATATATAAAATGAATGAACAAGAATGAATATATAAAATGAATGAACAAGAATGAATATATAAAATGAATGAACAAGAATGAATATATAAAATGAATGAACAAGAATGAATATATAAAATGAATGAACAAGAATGAATATATAAAATGAATGAACAAGAATGAATATATAAAATGAATGAACAAGAATGAATATATAAAATGAATGAACAAGAATGAATATATAAAATGAATGAACAAGAATGAATATATAAAATGAATGAACAAGAATGAATATATAAAATGAATGAACAAGAATGAATATATAAAATGAATGAACAAGAATGAATATATAAAATGAATGAACAAGAATGAATATATAAAATGAATGAACAAGAATGAATATATAAAATGAATGAACAAGAATGAATATATAAAATGAATGAACAAGAATGAATATATAAAATGAATGAACAAGAATGAATANCATAATCACTTAAATCACTCATTGATTTTCACAAAAAAACTCGATACAAACAGTTACTTTTATTAAATAAACTTCAAATTAGTTATGTTAAATGTGAACAAACTCGCTAATCGTGTGTAAAGTTGAAGAATTAGTCTTCTTCTTTTCGTCACTAGAGTGGAAAAAAGAGGAATTCTTCTTCTTTTCGTCACTAGAGTGGAAAAAAGAGGAATTATTCAAAACTATGAGACACGCATGAGCAATTGATACAGGTGTGTAAAGAATCACTTTCTACGAATCTAAACAAAGAAGCAATGTTTATATTACGTATCAATCGTAGATAAAAGATTTAGTTACAATTTTAACCGCCAAATAGCTCAACCAGCGGTTGTCAAACACAAGTAGATAAAAAGGGGAGTTAGAAATTTTTCCGTTTAAGGATTCTATGATCGCTGGTTTTATTACAGTACAATGTATGCACATGCGTAAAACCTGTCCTATACGATCGGCGGGACAATGCAAAGGATGGTTCATCAAAAGGGTTGGCACAAACCCTATAATGGCGACAATCTCTTTGGATTTCCACTTCAACATAATAAATGGATATCAGATTTTGGAATTGAAAGTTTATCAAAACAAAAATATCAACGTTTTGCCGTTTAACAACAGCTAAAGTTTCAGATTCACGTTGAAAGGCTGCACGGCCATCTTGATAACAAACTTTTGATAGACAAACACTTGGATTGGGTGGTTTCAAAAGTTACAGAATCGACTCTCTGGAGCTCTCCTAACTCAGATAAGGACGTTAAATAACATCAAAATACGTAAGAACCGCTAAATAAATGTCATTAAAATTCTATTGAAGTATATTTTCTAATATGCTAATGATTAACACAATAAATATTATGTGATTATTATACAACAAGTAATAAAAATAATAGTATTATTACATATTTTCTAATGCTGATAGTCCATACAGAGATTGATATACCGCAGGTATAACATAATTGATAATCGGTTCACTTAAAGTAAACTACAAAGTGTATATCGTTCTCAATTCTTTATCGCCTTTTATTTAGCGATGCAAACGCAAAATAGATAGTTATTATTTCAAAGGAACCGACAGAGCGCAATAATTTAACATTTGCATAAAAAAGTATTTATATACATATATGCATTATAAATGAACTCATGCAATAACTGTGTGTTAATTCACCAGACTTCATCAGTATGTCAATATTATTAAATATGATTTATGTGCTAAAATCGTAAATAGTATAATTATTGTATAAATGCGATTTTTTTTTATACTATTCATTTAGGTAATTCGTATAATAAATTACCTGTTAATTACAACGAAGCTTCATCGGGTCAAGGTAATTAGTAATTATATTTGCGTAATAATAATAAGTATGATTGTAAAGATGAGCGGAGCCATTTTATTGGGGATAAAGAAAAACGTATCTTCACTAAAAGTATCTTTATTGTTAAACTACAAATAACGAGGTCGTATTCAGTGACTAACAAAAGAAATATTATAATTTAAGAGGATGTTATAATACATAAATCAGCAAGATAAAATAAATTTAAAGTTAAAAAAAGTTAAAACAGAGAAGATGACCACAAGCGCTTAAAAGCCGACTTTGTGCGATAAAGTTACATTTAGTGGAGATGCCTTTCTTTTTTCTAATGAAGCGTGCTGTAATGTTTTTGACCCCAAGGCACTTAGGCTTCAAAGGTAACGTAAGTAGTGGATAAAGTAGTAAGATAAACTACCACTATAAAGGCAGGACCAGAACCTTTCCAGTCTCGTTTTTATATATATGACACTGTAAAAAATATCCAGAAATTAATCTGGCAAAAAGCATATTTGTAAAGAAATAGAACAAACGTTCAGATTGCTGAAAAACGAGAGAATCTGTTGGCTCATAGAACATTACTGGTAAATGTTAACACAATAGGAAATCTATTCGCTGGGTGGATCTATTCGCTCGTTATCACAGGCTACGACCACCGACCACGCTAATTTGGCAAGTCCCTGGAATAGCTGTGGAGTTCTTATGACTCCATTATGGCTTACGGCCCAATTGTAAGAGGAATCACTCTTGACAATGCCCTACCTTCACCCACGCTTTATATTATGCATTGCTTGACTAGAAACCAGCTTTAGACAAATATTTGGACTAATTGGAAGGTTTGACTTTACTGCTGTACTACTAGCACAATTATGTTTTATAGTTAATGAATATCAATCATTGTCGTTAGCAGGACTTAATATCACAGTAATCACAAACATACACAATATATTGTTACACTGAAACATAAGGTTTTTTTTCGATTTTCTTTTTATTTGTTGAACTATAGTTTCTAGGTTTTAAAATTAAACCCTCTTTGATAAAAAATCCGACTAAAGGTAACATGAAATCATGCCTGAGGGACAAAATGACATTGGCACGTTCTTCAAAGAACCTGACGTGGTTTGGGATCGAATATCCCAATGGGTTGAGATCTAGACACCCAACATGTCTGGGTTTTCGATTTGTGTAATGTCTTGGGAATTCAACCATTCAACCCCTAGGTAGCTGAAAGGATAGGAGCATCATAAATATACGATGAGCTGTAATGAGCATTAGGTTGTCAATTGGAACGTAAAAAATAAATGAGCAGAAGAAAACCTATACTGCTGGAGTTTATCCTTTCTTTGAACATTTAATGCGTGGCAGAGTAAAAGCAGAGAGAGAGAGAGAGAGTAGAGAGAGAGTAGAGAGAGNACCCGGACTCTTGAGATCGAAGACCAGAAATCATAATTACATAATGGGTATGCTTACTCATCTACAAAACCCTAAAAAGTACTTGGGGCAAGTACTTCCCTGTGATTTTTTAACTTTTTGGTAGTATTCATTCTACGAAGAGTTTAAATTTTGAATTAAATCAAGTTATGGGAAATAGACAGAGAGAAACAGACTTCGGCACCGGGACTCGAACCACGGGCCACTATATTGCTCTACATTACTAGGGTTAGAGCACTGTAACGGTAATATAGAGGCCCGTGGTTTGAGTCCCGGTGCCGGAGTCTGTTTTTCTCTGTCTATTTCCCATTGTATAATAATTATAACTTGAGTTAATATTATTTAATATCCGCTTTCAATTACACATGAAAGCGGATATTTCATTCTTATTCTTGTCTTGTCTATACAAATCAAATTAATTTTGACATATAATTAATGTTATTTAATATTTGTTGATTTAATAAAATTTTTATAGTTATTAAGACAATTTACAGTGTAAATTATTAACCATTTATTAACACAAACAATTGTTTACGTAATAAGCAAATAAAACTTACATAAGTTGAGTTGGACATGATGATGTGGGATGATAAGTTAACTGCGCTGTACCTGATAATATTGTTCCATTCATCTCTCATTATCATCTCGTCTCCTGAAAAAATATATTCGTAACAGATAAGAGGTTTAAAATAATGCAATTTAATACATGAGGCAATTAGTTAGAAGTTTGAATGTAGAATGTATCAAAACACAACATACATCATGGGCTATTTTTAAGTAACCAGAGACCCGTTCCTGTATCATATTTTACATAGCTTCAAACTTTGACGTGGTAAATCAAGCTTAGGGTTTTTAGATATTTTAAATAATTGGTATAGTGATTCTTCAAAGTGATGCCAAAAGCAAATCATGTCGGCGCTATATGTGGCCGAATACGAGTAACACCGAGAAAGCGTCCTTTGCCATTTGCAAATTGCCATTTTGTTGTTAGTGATAATGATAACAAAGCTAAAAAATCGGTCCGAGACAACTCAGACAAACTTTCTCATATATGTACATTTAATTACTATTAGAAGTTTCATCAAAAATATCATAAAAATAACTTCTCCCGGGCGGGGAATCGAACCCGGGCTCTCTCCATCCGCGTTTTAAGCTATTTTCTCAGGAACTAGATTTTTCCCGGGAAAACGGCTTATATCATTAGATTCGTATTTAAATTGACTACATTTTAGAATTTTTTAATCAAAATCGTCGGAACCGTTTTCGAGAAATA
>KZ652001.1:26244-36618 GCA_001010745.2 Gerris buenoi | reverse complement strand
ATATATATATATATATATTGTATCAGCGAATTGTATATTACCACTAGATAGAAAAGATGTTTAAAGCATTTTAACTTATGACTCGTTAAAATAAACTTGAAGCAACATAGGAGGTTTAATTTGATCCACCTCGAATTATTATTATTTTTATTGTTATTGCTATGATGAATTTATAATTTTGAATTTGATATCAGATGAAACCACTTTAGTCTGCTCCTAAATATAATGTGGCTTCATCGCCAAAATATAAATTCTCATTTGACTTAGAATATAGATAGATTATAGATTTCTATGTTAACCGTAATCATAAAGGGATTATGTGGGTTCAATGTTCATTTCTTAAAATTATAATAAAATAATTATGAGGGTTCGATGTTAATTTTTTTTACTTCAATTTTAAAATAATTATCAGAGTGCAGTGTTTATTTTTACCGATATAATTTAAAAAATTGGGAAAAAAATTTTCCCCTTTATTAAAAAATGAATGTTTGAAAATAGATTCAAATCACCGATAATTGAATGTCAAGTCCAACACCTTTTATATTGTATATTGATTTTTTAACAAAAATCATTATTCTTATTTATTTTCCTATATGAATATTCTTTAACGTATAAAACAATTTTAAAACTTATTGAAGTTATCAAACGGTATTGACATTATTTTTTTGTAATATTACTTACCTTATGTTCTTCCTTTTTCATTTATATAGTACACTAGATTTCACCCCATGCTCTACGCAGGATTATGCTAGGAATCAGTGGCTATATTTAATATTACCACGTAAGCAAGCGATTAAATCAAGAGCGTAGTTTCGTCTCCCAAGCCTTCATAGAAATGAATCAGAACCATAAACTAGTATACATAATTCTTTCCCTAATTAAGGATGAAATATCCTACGAATCGAAGTTTGTAGGCATATTATTAAAATATTAATCTATTTTATACTTAGACACGATAAATAACCATTTTTTAATTTAGATTAAATTTAATTACACAATGATCTTAACTGTGCGTATATTAAAAGTCTATAGCCATGACTACTTGACTGCCGAACCGATGTGACGAAACGAGCTGAGCACTGGTATCTGCGCATGCCCAGTCTAAGATGCGCAGGCGCACTTTAGACTGGCCATGCGCAGTGACCAATACTCGGCTCGTTTCCTCTGTTCCGTTCTGCAGTCTAGACTCGGTTTAAATGTTATAAACCTCACTTTTCTCTCACTGCTCTTTTGTTGTTCACAATTTTACCTCCCAAAATGTAACAGAAATTTAGCAATTTATCGGCTAATACGATTTCTTAAAACTAATGATTGATAAGTTTATTTTCAATCAGATATACATTATCTGTGCAAGTTTCAGCTTTCTAGTTAAGTGGATAAAATCTAAGTTACAAGATTTGTCCTGGACAAACATGCGAAGTTAATTAAAAGCATTAATTTTTTATTTTATGTAAAAAAAACAATAACCGTCATTGTTACGGGACTTCATTTTAATTGTTATTCAAATGAAATAAAAACGATGGAATATGTATAATATATGTAATTATAAATTTTGATTATTATTATTTTTTTTTTTTATTAAAATAATAATAATCATTTTTTTTTAATAATCATTTTTAATTGCGAGTTATATCTGAATTATAGACAATAACCTATTTCTCTATAGCTCTTTAGTTCAATGATTAATAAGTAAAATACCAACTCAAACAGAAGCGATTCTAAACAGATTATAAGATCTTAATAAAGAGACTTTTACTAATTTAATAACTACCACTAATTAACAAAAACACGGTAAAACTAATTAATCCTCTCTTCAATTCTTAATAAGTCAATTTAACTCCAATGTGAACTAACTCAGGTAAGCGAAGCTAACTCCACTATAGTTATTGTGATTCTATTAAAATCTATATAGACTTTAAGAAAAAGGAGTTTATGGCAGGTGGTAAAAGTGTGTTTAAAGATTAATAGGTTGTCCATTTGGTCATAAAAATGGTTTTATAGAGGTGAGATAAGATGGCTAATGGACGGATGGGCATTGTCTACTGTCTACCGGTCCCTAAGCTATTTCGCAGGACGTCAGATGAGCGCCTTACACTGTATGTATGAAATCCTGTCTATTGTTGGTCGCAGCCACGTTCCTTCTTTACCTTGTCATTAGCTTCAGCTTCTCGCGTCTTTTCCTCCTTATATTTCGTGTCTGAACACTTCTTTTCTCGCTAGACTGATCCATGTCATTTTTTAACAACATTTTTTTTTTCTCCTCCCTTAATTTTCTTACTTTTTGTAAAAAAGATATTTCTGCAAGACTAAATTACATCGTGTCTTCATTCTATTCGAAGATTGTTTTTACTTTTTTTTTGTTTTGTTTTATTTCCTTCATTCTTACTTTTACGTGTTTTTTCTTCATACAGACAGACTTATTACAATTTGAAAGAGAAATCATGTAGAAATGTACTTGTGAGAATGACTTCTTTTTTTTATTAGCATGTGCACTTCATCCGTCGGATTGAAAAAAATTATATTTTTGTTCATTGTTTTACATCAAAGTAGGTATGTACATTCGATTTCAAGTATGAAAGTAGGTAAATTATAGATAAAAATTTGTTTCTACCTTTTTTTTACATTGATTTATTCTATTATTATTATTATTATTATTTTATTACTATAATTATTTTATTATTATTTTTTTTCATGAAATTAAGTGTGGATGGTCCTTAAAGTCATTATTATTATTAAGTTATTATGTGTCCAGATTACGTCTTGATGAATATGATAGGGGAAGACCATGTTTAAATTACGGGTTAAGCGGTTTGATTGAAGTGTTAAAAGTAGAGGTAGGGTAAAGGTTAATAATGGGTTAATTGAGTTAATTTTAATCTTAATTTAAATTACTTATAACCAATTATAGTCATCACCTAAGTTATTCAACTGAAACTTGCCTCTATCCGTTATACTTGTTCCTTTCGATAATCAAGGTTTGACAAAAATCAAAATTTGACTCAATAAGTCAGTCTCAATGTATCGTATAACGTCAATCTCTACTATAATTTGATTTATTTTATTTTATAGAAGTGAAAAAGCGAAATATTCAGATCCCCAAAATTAGCTAATTTGATTCTACGAGGAGAGGANCAGTGGCGGATCTAGATCTTGCGGGGCCCTGGGCGAGACATTATGGCGGGGCCCCCTAGGTTAAGGTGGGGGTATTGCTAATAAACAAACAATTAAATAACTTAATAATAAACCATTTATAACTTGAACCTATTTTACGCCCTTCTCTTTGGGGTTTCATCTCAACCATAGAAACGTTAAGGTTTATTCTTCCAAAATAAATTAAAAAACTTTATAAAATAATTACAATACTGCTCATGATATGTTTTTAAACAAACATATTACTTTAATATAAACACCTTAAGTTAAATAGTTTTAACCGGTAGCTATTTATAGTAGTTTATGAATTGAAA
Organism: Gerris buenoi; assembly: GCA_001010745.2. Taxonomy (NCBI): domain Eukaryota; kingdom Metazoa; phylum Arthropoda; class Insecta; order Hemiptera; family Gerridae; genus Gerris; species Gerris buenoi. The sequence continues at coordinate 33,154 of KZ652001.1, read as the reverse complement.
CATGTCAACGGACAGACAGACAGTCAGATGGACAGACATTTATTTTCGTTCAGAAATATCTTGTTTTGATAGAAATCGTGAAGTTCGTGTCCCATTTGTTTCCTATCTAAGACTGTAGGATAGTGTTACATGTTTTGGAATTTGCTGTTGCGAAAAGATATAATCTATTCTGTAGACGTCTGAGAAATAAAACTTTCAAATATGGTAAAATTGAGGATGGTGGAAATAAAGTTAAAGTCAAGAGATGTTTGAAGTGAAAGGTGCCCACATCTTTTAGTATTTGATACGTCAGTTGTTTTATACTAATACCTCAAGATACTTATAAGAAACTTAAGGTATTACTATCTATGTCCTTTATTATTTAATATTACTCTCTACTTAAGTACTAGACGGGCAGGACGAACCACTTGTTCGAACCTCGCAATCAGGCCTTACAGTAGACCCATTTTACTTGCCCCGTGGTGGAGAGTTCCAGCTACTTCACACATCATAAATTTGTACATTGTATCGCCGAAGCGAGTATGATGTGGTATGTGGTCATTAGTAAGCTATGTGCTATGTAAGCGTGCGTCAAAGAGAACCCCTCCGGGGGTGTCCCTCGCCCTGCTCCGTCTGCGATTCATAGATGCAATTCAGAGTATCATGGCCCGGGATCGAACCCACGACCTCGAGTTGCCTGACTCAGTGATAGCTGCGCGGTGTCTTTAGCTCCTCGGCCACCATGTCTCCCACTCTTTACTTAATACATTACATAATTAATATAGTTGTGGGATTATAAATATGTAACAATTATGGAAGGGAGCAACATTGAAGAAAATGTTGGAATCGAAGCGAAGAATTTCAGTAGGGATGAATGTCAAAAAGTCAAAATATTTAACCATGTAGATCAGATCAGGAGTTCCCAAACTATTTTTACTTCGTAGTACCCTTAGAGGATTATAACTTTCATACTCCTACGGCCTACGCTACGGCATCCTAAATATCTAATATCTAACTCTAGTTGTTATATTTCATTTTTGTACAACTATTAAGAAAGAAGTAAGGCACGCTTTTAAGTTCGTACGTGAGGCGATAATTGCTGGTTTCTGTACGATTAAATTAAAATTATTAAGGGTGAAATTTTAATAAATGCATATTCTTTTTCTACACTTCAAGACCTTAAAACTGATGTATAACATGTCATGGTGACAAAAATCTTTTTTTAATCGCCCGCCATATTGGCCGCCATCTTGGAAATATTAAGTGTAGAAAAAAAAGTGAACAGTTGACACAAATGCCGATATGCACCTGTGCCCGAATTTCATGTTGGTAGCTATTTATAGTAGTTTATGAATTGAAACATGTCAACGGACAGACAGACAGTCAGATGGTCAGACAGAGCTCTTATAAGGTTTCTTTTCGTACTTTTTACAGATACCTAAAGTTAGAAGAAAATTAGTTAAAAATCGATTGCAAGATTTGTACTGGACCCACAAACAAACAATCAAGAAAGCAAGCTAATAAAAACGTAGTAAAAATCATAGACGAGTAACAATCCAACGAAGTACCCAAGAACAGTGGCGGATCTAGATCTTGCGGGGCCCTGGGCGAGACATTATGGCGGGGCCCCCTAGGTTAAGGTGGGGGTATTGCTAATAAACAAACAATTAAATAACTTAATAATAAACCATTTATAACTTGAACCTATTTTACGCCCTTCTCTTTGGGGTTTCATCTCAACCATAGAAACGTTAAGGTTTATTCTTCCAAAATAAATTAAAAAACTTTATAAAATAATTACAATACTGCTCATGATATGTTTTTAAACAAACATATTACTTTAATATAAACACCTTAAGTTAAATAGTTTTAACCAATCATCCTTTTTTTGCAAACGGGGTTGAAGAGAAACATTTCCTCCTTAAAAAATGTTATTGTCATGTAAGCTCCGTTATACTTAACTATTTATTCTTCATGATATTTTACTTAACTATTTATTCTTCATGATCTACAGTTTATTATTATTATTGTAAGTAATAAATAAGTTAAACTTTATTTTAATTCTTTGATTCATTTTGTGATCTTTCCAATTTAAAATTTGCCCTTAAGCGTTTTAAATTTATTCCCAGAATTTATGTTAGGAACAGCTTATAATTGTACATTAATTTTTTACCCTTTTTCATTTCAATTTCAATGGCACATTTGAAGGGGGGGTCCTCCCCCGGAAAATTTTGAAAATATTACCTCTCAAAACAGCGTTTTTATGCATCTCTGAAGTGAAATTAAATCCTAATACTTTGTCATAAGATAAATTAAACTTATGGTGTGATTTGTTGGAACAAATGTATGGATACAAGTATTTTAAAGAATTTGAATAATAACTCTAAAATAATAAAAGTTTTGTACCCTATAATAATTTTGGATTAAATAGATCAGTAAATAGCCATTTTGCAGTATTACTTAAAAAGCTATAATAAACTATGTCATTTAATCAGTAGTTAAGGGAAATGTTTTCGACATGGGATTTTTAACTCCAGCTTCATCCGCTACTTCTCTGTAACCAAAGTAGACTCAAATCCATGAAAACATTATTCATCTAGCCACTTGACGAATTTTTATTAGTTTTTGCTGTGTCTGGGCAGTTTTGAGAATGCGAAGAATGTCACAAACATGACTCTGTTTAATGGAACTTAAATCAAATGTAAATTAATTCTTATGATTTGAGGGCAAGCTTAAAGTTTAAAAACAGATAGATAACAGTGAGGCGTTAAGGGGCCCGCAGACCCCGTGGCGCAGGGGGAGGATCTGAGATAGAGGGGCCCCCACTAAAAGTTTTTGGGGTGCCCCCAGAGCCTTAACGCCGCCATTTATTGATAAAGAGGAACGTATAATGTTAATACTCTCCGAGTTAGCTATTTGATCAACGGCTGATGCATTTCAAAAAGTATTCAAAAAGTTTTCAAAAGCATTTCATAAAAAGATTTTTGTTTCACAGTATTTTGTGCGCACACTCGTCAGAGTGACTTGACTGCCCTATGTCCCCCAATTATAGGAGCTTCCTGCTGGAACCGGGTGTTAACTCATTTAATTTTATACGGTGCGGGGCCCCGCGGGTTATCTTAAACATAAATACAATAATTATTTATATTATATAACTTATTTATTTGCCTTTGTTATAGTGAGGGCCCCGCGAAAAGATAGTTAGGTAATAGGCTCTACTTTGAATTTTATAATTCTAATATTTCATGTTTTGTATATAGTACGGCACCCCGCGGCCAATTTTCTGTAAAAATAATAAATTTTCCTATGACGTATAAGTATTTTTTTTTCCTTGGCGTGGGGCCCTCCAAGGCGCGGGGCCCTGGGTGGTCGCCCCCCTCGCCCCTCCCCCTGGATCCGCCCCTGCAAGAACCTTCCTCATGCTTTATTAATTTTATTTATTAATGCTTATTTGTAAAGGCGTTAAGGAATATTATCTCAAACTCTAATGGGATGGACAATGGATTTTGTCCCTTCCGGAATCCCAACTTTTATTACTGAGCGAAAGTTCACGATAGTCACAAACAAGTAACAAACAAACTCAACTAAGTTTCAGCAAACTGTAGCAAAAGTTGAGCCGGTATCGGTCAACTTTTGTTTCAAATGGAAGTGGCAGTTTGTGACGTCAATATAATGCAGACAGGCGGAGGGATAGACAACCATTTTTTAATTTCACTAAAAGCTCTCTTCACAAGAATATTTATATTTTTGATGTAGGAAAACATCAAAAGATAAAACAGAATTTTTCATATTATCTTGTCAATATGTATAGTATAATATTAAATAGTCAGTAAAAGGAACGAGAATATAACAAATATATATCACTATTGTCATAATGTTCAAGCATCTTTTTAGTATGGTTACTCCGACGAACACAAAGTCTAGCTTTGGTTCTCAGTTTTGAAACATTTGTTACACTATTGATTAACAATTTTACTGTTGTACCGTGAAGTTATATATTTGCTTATGATTGGGCTAAGTATTGTAAACAATAACTAAACAGAATAAACGAAATATCGATGGTATGAAAAAAGATTTACAGTGTTATTTCAGGACAATATTGTTCTAAAATATTTTTTCTTTATCGATTTGTTTTTCATAGAGATAGCTTTGAAAGAAGTGGTTTGAAAAAGAAGTCTTGACTGTTGTCATAGCTTATCCCATTAACTTTAGCTGCAGCTCAAATGTTATTTTTATTTTTTATTATCAGAGATTAAAGCGTCTACATTTTTTTTTATTCTTTTATCCCTTTTTTATAAATTTATAAATTGTAGCAAAGGGCCCATTTTTTCAGAGAATATACAGTCGGACCTCCTTCTAGTGGTGTTTTTGCATTGCTTTATATTCTTAGAGCCATTTTTAAGTGTTTCTTGTTCTAGCACTTTAATAATTTTGAATATTCTACCTCCATTAGTTTAAGTGGAATCAGAATCATCTTTGCATAGTCAAGAGAAATTTCTTAAAGTCCATGAGATAACGTGCAAAAATGTGACTAATACAATTTGTGACAAGCTAGAACAACAAGCTACAATTTTGTGTAAAAGTTAATCTCTTTTAGTAGGGAGCCAGGGTAGACGTCTTAAGGCGCTCGCTCAGCTATATCAATAAGTCGAGGCAACTCGAGGTCGTGGGTTCGATCCCGTGCCATAATACTCTAAATTGCATCAATGAATCGCGGACGGTGCAGGCCGAGGGACATCCATTATGGGGACTCTTCCCCCACTCTATGATGTGGGTCCGATCCGTGTCATGAGGATGAAATTTGTATCTATGGTTCGAGGACGGAGCAGGGCGAGGGACACCCATTATGGGGACTCTTCCCCCACGCTTTGACGCACGCTTATATAGCTTATTAATAACCACAACATACTCGCCTCCGCGGTATAATGTACAAATGTATGATGTGTGAAGTAGCTGGAACTCTCCACCACGGCGTAAAAAGGGCCTAAGTGATGGCATAATTGCAAGGTTCGAACAAGTGGTTCGTCTTACCCGTTCTAGTAGCAAGTACTTGACTACTACTACTACTACTACTAATCTTTTAGTGCCTTTTAAGAATATGTGGTCTTCTAAGTTCGTCAGCGGGACAGAAATCTCTTAGTCTCCGTTTAGAATTCGTTATGGAAGTTTATAAACCTCTTGACTTTTTTTCAGCATAATTTACTCAAACGTCTAAAAGAAAATCATCACTTCCAGGAAAAATTATCTGATCAATTGAAATACCTATATAAAGAAATGCAGAAGAAAAAAGCAACCCGTAAATATGAAATTGCTCCGATTTCAGTGTCTTCCATTTTCAAAAACCTGATTCAATATTTAATCTATACGAAACAATCGGAGATTTTTAAAAAAGATCCAGAGTTGTTAAGTGGGAAGACGCAGATGACGCAGTTCTGTGGGTGAAATGGATACGAGATAAAATACTCCTCTTTCAGGACCACTCATTTTTAGTGAGGAAAGTAAAAAAAGTGCGGTTTTGCATGCGAGTGTGGAGTTTACACCCTAGCGATAGCGAGGATAGTAAAACCGCACGAACAAAGCAAAATGCAATTTTAGCACGAGTTGCGTACCGTACTTTATCTACGATTGTTGGATTGTAATAATAAATACAGGAAAATATTGAATAAACCTCCTGTATGTATGTTCGTATTTCTCTTTTGATAAAGATTACGTTAATTCATTATTTGTATTTTGTTCAATAGCAATTATTTCGGAGGTGTATTATTCTCCTCAATTTCGTCATTATTAAATAAATCAATCATTGTTTCCCACTAAAAACTCGATATAAACAGTTACCCTATTAAACAAACAGCAAATTAGTTTTGTTGAATGTAAACAAACTCGCTAATCGCACGTTAAGTTGAATAATTCCTCTTCTTTACCGCACTAGAGCGGAAAAAAGAGGAATTATGAAACGCGCATGCCCAATGAATACAAGTACGTAAAGAATCAATTTCTACGCATCTAAACAGAGATACAATGTTTATCTACGATTGATACGTAATATAAACATTACATCTCTGTTTAGATTCGTAGAAAGTGATTCTTTACACACCTGTATTAATTGCGCATTCGATTGATACGTAATATAAACATTACATCTCTGTTTAGATTCGTAGAAAGTGATTCTTTACACACCTGTATTAATTGCGCATGCGTGTCTCATTGTTTTGAACAATTCCTNTTTTCTATGGGTTTCATGTTGTCTTCCTTAGATTTCTTTAAGAAAAGAGCTTCACGATCCTGACAGTCAACATCCCTTGTACATAGAGCTCTCTCGTAGGCACATCGTTGAGTCGTGAGATTTTCAATTGTCCTTTCTGACTTTGTCATTAATGCCAGCTTGACTTAAAGGAGAAATAATCTTCAGGAAGGGTTCCCAAGATCTTTCAGATGAGGAATAATTCTGGAAGATCATATTGCGACGTCTTATCTTTGGTCACTTCCCTCTTTAGTTCATTCCAAATATTCTTTAATTTTGACATTTGATTAGTCATATCGTCACCTACTTGTCTTTGATAATTAAAGAATTGTATACATAGGTCGTATGCTTTGTCTTCACACGAGCCGTCATACAACCAGTGAAGTTCTTCCCACACATCATAGGCCTTGGTAAAACGCATTACCTTCTGCAGTGTATCCTCAGTCATATTTGTAGTCATAATGATGAGGGCTACACTTTCAGCTTTAGAAAATCTTTCAAGCTCAATCTTGTACTTAGCTTCTTCTTCTTTTGATGACCCAGTTGGCGGAGCTTGGGGTTTCGTCAACTTACCCTCAACGACATCCATAGCATCTGGTACACCACGTATCAGAACTAAAACTTTGTACTTCCAGCTTGACCAGTTAGATTTCCCTGCTAGATTTGAATTAGACCTATTTGAATTTTAGC
>KZ652000.1:279478-290838 GCA_001010745.2 Gerris buenoi | reverse complement strand
ACTTTAAACGAAGCTAAGCTTTCAGTTTTTCCCGTGTTCATGACTTTTTGGTCGACCTTTATATACTTTGATTTCTATATAATTAATTAATTTCAAAATATTTTATCTTTAATTATAATAGTGCAGCGTATAAATTTTATCCTGAGTATCTCTAAGAGCTATCTCTTTTATTTGATTTCTTTTTATTAAAGGCAAAGTTTAATATACGAGATGCAGTTGAAAAGAGATGGAGAGATAAAAAAACAAGGACAATAGTGTGTTCTTTTCTTGCCTTAAGGAGGGGATTTTATTTTTTAACGTCTTAGAGGCTGACGGAATAAATTCGGGCTTGCTTATTCTTGGGATGATTGTAGGTACTTGGGAAAATGAAAGCTCTCGAGTCTGGATAAACTTTTATACAGTAGATATGAACAATGGAAATATCAGCTCGCTGCCATTACATACAGATTCACCATTCCCCCTTAAATCCTTATAATGTAACCTTAAAAAATTACCACGTTTTTTTTTTCACCTTCCTCTTCACTTTCCTCCTCGTTATATTTTTTTTTTTTCTTAAAATCGCTTCTTAAAAAATAAATATTTATTAAAAAGGATTTCGAAGCATTACCACAATACTATACTTAAAGTATCAACTTTTGTTGCCTCGCTTGCTGTTAGATTTTACTTGCCTCTTCTATTCTTAAGGATGCGGCTGAAGGCTGAAAAAGACTGGTCCTAAGTTCGCCACAAAATTATTTATGTATTATAAATACAGATACTGTTTGATTAAAGCACTTAATTTAATTATAATCATTTTAATTTCTCAATTTTTTACCTCCATATTATAAAAAGACTGAAATTGTGATCGCTAAAAATAAATATTTAAAACTTTTTAAGTCAATCAATTAAACTTGATTTGTAGATTATTTATAAAAAGAGTTCAACACGTCTCCTGGATCTACGTGTTGTTTTTACTTTCTCATGTAAAAGAAGAAATATTGTGATGGCTGTAAAATTCGATTTAAATACGCGATATAAATAAAAATTAAATAATAATTAAATAATAATAAATATAATTAAATAATATTAATTAACTAAAATTCGATTTAAAGACGCCTGGAGTCTAAACTACAGGGCCAATTTAGAAAAATCATACTCCGAGGTGAAATCGATAAATGAATTTTACTACGTTTTTATTAACTTGGTTTCTTGTTTGTCCGGTACAAATCTTGCAATCGAATTTTAACTAACATCCCGAGTAGCTAGACATTTGGAACTTTCAGAACACGATGACAATGCATTATTTTAATACTTTTAGTCATTTTTCAGCAGAATTTAATTCGTTTTCAGCAAATTTGCTGTATGGAAAGTTAGTTCGGGAAAAATCCGCGTTATTTTATTTGTTTTGTTTATTTTATTTATTTATTTTATCCATATTTACCTACACTATTCATTTTTACGGGTTTCAAATTTATAATAATTAATGACAGAAAATTTAAAAACGTAGTAGATAAAAAGTTCTTTTAATCTTGTAATTATTAGATCTNTATATATATATATATGTGTGTGTGTGTGTGTGTGTGTATGTATATATATATATTATCTTTATAAAGCTTTAAGGATTTCATTTTAAACCTTGGTGTAGTAAAGGTAACATCCGAAACTCAGCTAAAAATAGCGATTAGCATTAGAACCTGTCTGTCTTACCTTATTGATTTTCCTTTTCCTCCGTTCTTACCAGGATATTTTTATCCTTGGCTATTGGCTATCCTTGACTAGCTACAAAGCTGATCTTGGTTTAGACTTCTTTTTAATAAAAGGTACCATTTATTTTAAGGTTGTTTTATACTGCGCCATTTTTTATTTTTCTTCCCCCAACTTTTCGTATCAGAAAATAAATGCTATCATAAATTGCAATTCTAGTTAGAGGGGAATATCTAGGTTAGTGCATTATCGAATTAATTCTGTCTCTTGAAGAATAATTTCTTTTCATTGGACCTCTTTTCTATTGTGAAAGATGAATTTAGTTTTCTAAAGACTTTTTAACTCTTTTTTTTAATTTTAAATGTAATTTTAATACAATTTTTTTTTTCTGTAGAAAAAAAGGTTTAAGATGTACAGAGCATTTGAAATACTTGTATAGCATAGAATGAATAAAAGCAAATACATTTTGACTATAATTACATTATTGGTGAAAAATAATAATTGGTCTTTAAAAATATTTTGTCTGTCGTCTGTTCTGTGACTTTCTTGACTCATTTGATTTAATCTCTTATCGAAGGATGAGTTTGTAGGCCAGAATTTTTGGCGTCCATTTAGGGGTCGAATTTTGACAATTTAGGGCCAAAAATAGCATAAAAACGCGGTTTTTCCATTTACCCATCCCTCCCCCCTTTTATGTAAAAAAAAGAAAAAAAAAAAAAAAAAAAAAAAAAAAAAAAAAAAAAACCTTTACAATTGATTTTACATTTACAGCAGACCTGTTGAGTCTTTTCATTCCAATAACACTTCTCTTCAAAACAGGCAAAATAAAGAATACCCTGTAAGTTTTTTCTATCGTGAAAAAAGTGTTACATATTGTTCTCTAGGACTTCATGAATTTTCTGCTACCATCTTTTATTTTAATTGTTTACATTTGTCTTCATGTTTTTACAAATATAGCATTCAAGACCATTCTAACTTACTTCTCATTGTTTAGCTATGAACTATGTTAATATCTTGATGCATTTTAATTATTTACACTCTTTATTATGTGCTGAGCAATTGCTTTTAAAACAATCATTACTATAACTTCTCGTTGCTAAGCTGTACATACAATCGAAAACTAATAAATGGAACACGCTGGACTATGTTATTATGATCTCGTATATTAGAAAGTTTGTCTGAGTTGCCTCGGACCGATATTTTACATTTGAATTTAATAATACATTTATTTAATCACATCTTATGTAATTTAAAGTCAATAGCACTGTGCGTACGTATATGAGAAAGTTCTATTCGAGTTCGTTCGACAATTTTTTTCTTCATAATCGACACATTAGATTATTATAGGATAGGAGGGCTTATAGGAATGGATTATATAGGACTGGTGGACTCAATGACAACATCGGTTCCAACAACATCGACAACAACTCAATGACAACATCGATCCCATCTTAGTGGGATTCGAACATTCATCACTAGATTTTTCGGTATTTGGACTTCAGGTACAGGCGAGTTGCGATTAAGCCTAATATCGCGGTACTCTACATCTTTAATCGTTTTATCACGGCAACAAAATTCACCAACAATCAATATATTCAAATCAAATTAATAGTAAAAAATGGCGTTGGTCCGCTTTTTTTCACGATTCGTGTTGTATATTGACAAATAAGTGTAAAAAACACCAACAGAATTGTTTCCAGTTAGTTGATATGTACAAAAGGAATGCTGAAATGAAAAAAAAAAAACCTTTACAATTGATTTTACATTTACAGCAGACCTGTTGAGTCTTTTCATNCACCACTTTTTTTTCGTGTCGGTGTGTGCGTAGCGTTGTTGGATCCAACAGTCCGACTTGCACCTTCACCTTAGCTTCATTTCCGTTTGATGTGACTTTTAGAACTATGCACCACGAGTATTGCTGCTTAACTGGACTAGTAGTCGAGTCGGCTCGTTCGGTCGGGGTGTGTGTAGGCAAGGCCCCGACAAGGACGGTCGGGGCCAACAGTCGTGTCGGTCAGTCGTGTTGGTCAGTGTGTAGGGGGATTTTAATTATTTGCACATGAAATTATGTGCTTAAAAATGCCTTTCAAAAGGATCTTTACTCACTTTTCCTTGCTAAGCTGATTGTGTTATACTCTTGATGTATTTTAATTAATTGCACTTGATATTTATGCTGTTACAAATACCGTTTAACAATCCTAACTAATTTCTTTTTGCTAAGCTGAACACTGTGTCATACTCTTGTTGCAATTTAATTATTTACTCTTGGCATTATGTGCACATTATTAACGCTTATTACATGTGATTGCAAATAGAGTTCAAACTGATTCCTCATTGCAAAACTATGCTCATTTTTCCATCTTGTTTCAAAGTGTTTATATTTGGACAACTGCTTTTTGTTCTTTCAAATAACTATATAAGTTTTTCTTCTTTTGAATCTCCTTTCTTATCGGTTTTTTCCATTATCAAAATTGTCATTTTACATCCACTTTCTAAAAAGACACGTCGGGTATAAAATTAAAAAAAAAGTTTAGAATTTTAAAAAATAAAGAATACAAAAGGTACCTCGCTGAGAGAGATACTTGACAGTCTATAAATGTTAAACTCCTAAGTGCAGAAGACGAGACGCTACTTTATATCTCGCGCTTTTTCACTCTGATTCAAGAGGAGAAGAAAAATGCTTGTAGATATATNTATCAATCTGATCTTCTTGATCTGGTATAGGTCCAGAGTTGGGTGGGCATCGTCGGGCCCCTGATGAGTCGGACGCGACGAAACGATGCAGGACATGGCGTTTTGCCGAGCCAACATCTTTGTGACGTATTGTCTGGTGTTGGTACAGTTCCTATGTGTCACGCTTGAGTGGCACATCCCTTGGTGTCTCTCACAAGTTGTGTAGCCAATTGCAGTGTGCAAACACGGTATTAAATTGCTGTTGTGTTTTGCCAGCCAAGCAAATATGGCGGTATTGAGAGCACGCTCGTCTCTGATAAGTCCTATATATCAATCTGATCTTCTTGATCTGGTATAGGTCCAGAGTTGGGTGGGCATCGTCGGGCCCCTGATGAGTCGGACGCGACGAAACGATGCAGGACATGGCGTTTTGCCGAGCCAACATCTTTGTGACGTATTGTCTGGTGTTGGTACAGTTCCTATGTGTCACGCTTGAGTGGCACATCCCTTGGTGTCTCTCACAAGTTGTGTAGCCAATTGCAGTGTGCAAACACGGTATTAAATTGCTGTTGTGTTTTGCCAGCCAAGCAAATATGGCGGTATTGAGAGCACGCTCGTCTCTGATAAGTCCTATATATCAATCTGATCTTCTTGATCTGGTATAGGTCCAGAGTTGGGTGGGCATCGTCGGGCCCCTGATGAGTCGGACGCGACGAAACGATGCAGGACATGGCGTTTTGCCGAGCCAACATCTTTGTGACGTATTGTCTGGTGTTGGTACAGTTCCTATGTGTCACGCTTGAGTGGCACATCCCTTGGTGTCTCTCACAAGTTGTGTAGCCAATTGCAGTGTGCAAACACGGTATTAAATTGCTGTTGTGTTTTGCCAGCCAAGCAAATATGGCGGTATTGAGAGCACGCTCGTCTCTGATAAGTCCTATATATCAATCTGATCTTCTTGATCTGGTATAGGTCCAGAGTTGGGTGGGCATCGTCGGGCCCCTGATGAGTCGGACGCGACGAAACGATGCAGGACATGGCGTTTTGCCGAGCCAACATCTTTGTGACGTATTGTCTGGTGTTGGTACAGTTCCTATGTGTCACGCTTGAGTGGCACATCCCTTGGTGTCTCTCACAAGTTGTGTAGCCAATTGCAGTGTGCAAACACGGTATTAAATTGCTGTTGTGTTTTGCCAGCCAAGCAAATATGGCGGTATTGAGAGCACGCTCGTCTCTGATAAGTCCTATATATCAATCTGATCTTCTTGATCTGGTATAGGTCCAGAGTTGGGTGGGCATCGTCGGGCCCCTGATGAGTCGGACGCGACGAAACGATGCAGGACATGGCGTTTTGCCGAGCCAACATCTTTGTGACGTATTGTCTGGTGTTGGTACAGTTCCTATGTGTCACGCTTGAGTGGCACATCCCTTGGTGTCTCTCACAAGTTGTGTAGCCAATTGCAGTGTGCAAACACGGTATTAAATTGCTGTTGTGTTTTGCCAGCCAAGCAAATATGGCGGTATTGAGAGCACGCTCGTCTCTGATAAGTCCTATATATCAATCTGATCTTCTTGATCTGGTATAGGTCCAGAGTTGGGTGGGCATCGTCGGGCCCCTGATGAGTCGGACGCGACGAAACGATGCAGGACATGGCGTTTTGCCGAGCCAACATCTTTGTGACGTATTGTCTGGTGTTGGTACAGTTCCTATGTGTCACGCTTGAGTGGCACATCCCTTGGTGTCTCTCACAAGTTGTGTAGCCAATTGCAGTGTGCAAACACGGTATTAAATTGCTGTTGTGTTTTGCCAGCCAAGCAAATATGGCGGTATTGAGAGCACGCTCGTCTCTGATAAGTCCTATATATCAATCTGATCTTCTTGATCTGGTATAGGTCCAGAGTTGGGTGGGCATCGTCGGGCCCCTGATGAGTCGGACGCGACGAAACGATGCAGGACATGGCGTTTTGCCGAGCCAACATCTTTGTGACGTATTGTCTGGTGTTGGTACAGTTCCTATGTGTCACGCTTGAGTGGCACATCCCTTGGTGTCTCTCACAAGTTGTGTAGCCAATTGCAGTGTGCAAACACGGTATTAAATTGCTGTTGTGTTTTGCCAGCCAAGCAAATATGGCGGTATTGAGAGCACGCTCGTCTCTGATAAGTCCTATATATCAATCTGATCTTCTTGATCTGGTATAGGTCCAGAGTTGGGTGGGCATCGTCGGGCCCCTGATGAGTCGGACGCGACGAAACGATGCAGGACATGGCGTTTTGCCGAGCCAACATCTTTGTGACGTATTGTCTGGTGTTGGTACAGTTCCTATGTGTCACGCTTGAGTGGCACATCCCTTGGTGTCTCTCACAAGTTGTGTAGCCAATTGCAGTGTGCAAACACGGTATTAAATTGCTGTTGTGTTTTGCCAGCCAAGCAAATATGGCGGTATTGAGAGCACGCTCGTCTCTGATAAGTCCTATATATCAATCTGATCTTCTTGATCTGGTATAGGTCCAGAGTTGGGTGGGCATCGTCGGGCCCCTGATGAGTCGGACGCGACGAAACGATGCAGGACATGGCGTTTTGCCGAGCCAACATCTTTGTGACGTATTGTCTGGTGTTGGTACAGTTCCTATGTGTCACGCTTGAGTGGCACATCCCTTGGTGTCTCTCACAAGTTGTGTAGCCAATTGCAGTGTGCAAACACGGTATTAAATTGCTGTTGTGTTTTGCCAGCCAAGCAAATATGGCGGTATTGAGAGCACGCTCGTCTCTGATAAGTCCTATATATCAATCTGATCTTCTTGATCTGGTATAGGTCCAGAGTTGGGTGGGCATCGTCGGGCCCCTGATGAGTCGGACGCGACGAAACGATGCAGGACATGGCGTTTTGCCGAGCCAACATCTTTGTGACGTATTGTCTGGTGTTGGTACAGTTCCTATGTGTCACGCTTGAGTGGCACATCCCTTGGTGTCTCTCACAAGTTGTGTAGCCAATTGCAGTGTGCAAACACGGTATTAAATTGCTGTTGCTTTTAAATTATTAACATTTTCTCTTCCTCTTTTCTTTTCTTTTTCTTCCTTATCACTGTGTGGGAAAGAGAGAGAGAGAGAAAATGGAGGAGAAACAGAGAAAGAAAAAGCAAGAAGAGTGACGTTGTCTCTAATCAGTCGTGAGCAAACAAATGCTATTTTCGTTGAGAAAAAAACCTTTTTCCTTCTGATAATTCTCTTGAGAGAATAAAGTATGTTGGGTCTAATAAGATCCCACTGGTTCTGTAGAATCAAACCGCTGCCACTGTAGATCTCTCCCTGTTATTTACTCTCTGTGTAGTTTCAAAACAGACGAGGCAAAGAGTTTCCAATTTTGGTCCTTATTGCCAGAAAGGCAAACATCTCAACCTGTGTTTTATTTTGTAATTGTTAGTTTGCTTGCTTCTTGTTTCTTATACTTATTGCACTTGACTTTCCAACTTATCTGTACTTTTTGTGTATAAATATCACTAGTTTAAAATGTATTGAGTTGTTTTATACAACTATACAAGCATATAAGGCCGACGGTCGGCCGGTCGGGTTGGCTGGACCATCCGACCTCCCCCCCCACCACTTTTTTTTCGTGTCGGTGTGTGCGTAGCGTTGTTGGATCCAACAGTCCGACTTGCACCTTCACCTTAGCTTCATTTCCGTTTGATGTGACTTTTAGAACTATGCACCACGAGTATTGCTGCTTAACTGGACTAGTAGTCGAGTCGGCTCGTTCGGTCGGGGTGTGTGTAGGCAAGGCCCCGACAAGGACGGTCGGGGCCAACAGTCGTGTCGGTCAGTCGTGTTGGTCAGTGTGTAGGGGGTATAAATTCAAACTTTTTTTATTACTCAAAGGTTCTTTCAGCCTTCATAAAGCCACCATCAGAGCCTAAAGGCCCCCATACACGATCAAACATTTTGTGCAAAAGTTTGCGCAAACCTGATGTCGGGGTAATTTAGTTAAAAAATCATGTTTGCGCAAACATCAAACAGCCCCATACATGGTCAAAATGTTTGCACAAACATGATGTTTGCGCAAAATGTTTGACCGTGTATGGCCTTAAGAATAAACAGTACCTGATGATAGCAAAACCTAAACAAATTAAAATATTAAATAATTCAAATTACAATTATCAATAACTACGGGAGACATACAGAGAAAAATAGACCCCCGCACCGGGACTCGAACCACGGGACCTCTGTTTACCGTACAGGTGCTCTTACTAACTGAGCTATACGGGAGAATGATTTTTCCCTGTCGTAACTGATACATATTCCCCGAAACTAAGCTTTTAATCATTATTCTACAAATCTAGAGAGCCAAATATTCACGGCAACAGAACTAGACCGAGAATTAACGCTTATAATTGTAAAGTACTCAATTTGTGCCTATACTTAGTACATCTATTAGAAATTCAATTTTTTTAAGTTTTTGGTAGTTTTCTTACTACCGAAAGATTAAATTTTAAATAATTCAAATTACAATAATAGCTCCCGTATAGCTCAGTTGGTAAGAGCACCTGTACGGTAAACAGAGGTCCCGTGGTTCGAGTCCCGTTGCGGGGGTCTATTTTTCTCTGTATGTCTCCCGTAGTTATTGATAATTGTAATTTGAATTATTTAAAATTTAATCTTTCGGTAGTAAGAAAACTACCAAAAACTTAAAAAAATTGACAAACTAAAATAGTAATTAAATCGATAAAACCCATATGAACTATTTATTGTTAACTATCTTTCACCTTAATAGGTTTTTATCGATTTAGTTTTTGTTTATGTTTGTTGTAGTTTGTTTAGGTTTTGCTATTATTACCTGGTTTTTCATACCTACTGTTTGTTCTTAGGCACTTATTTAATTATGATGAAGGCTGAAAGCTGTTTTAACTAAAAGAAAGTTTGCATTTACGTGAAGAGACAATGATTATTGACAGAGCCCATGGCGCTCGAAAGGAAGCGCAAAAACCATTACAATCCCCCTCGATCTCATGTTCGGGGTCATGATTCTTCTCTCACCGTCCCCTACACGGGGGGTATGTATGTGTATGTATGGGGCAATGTATCGATGACACTTTTAAATTCGGTTTTGGCGGGAACCTTTGTTCAGAGAGTATTCCTTTCATTTATTAGAGTGAACTTTTGTCTACACAAGGCGAAGGATGTAGTAGATTTTCTTAAATAATAGCTAAGTAGAACAAGCGTTCATACGCTACTTGTAGTTTTTTTCGGATTAACAATTGTCGATAGGCTTTAGAGGCGCTGCCCCCCATAAAGTAAAGAAGAAAGATATAACATTTTGTAAACTTTTACGAAGAATTTGATTAAAAAATGTAGTCTATTTAAATACATATAAAACCATATTACCCCTCGTTTTCCCGGGGTAAAATAATAGTATGGTTACATATAAATGGAAAAGGTCGAAAAGCCTGGGTCGATATCTCCTAGAAGAAAATAAATTTCATGATTAATTGGGATTAAATGTTCGAAAATAATTAAATGCAACTACTAAAACCCGAAACAACTCACAAATTGGAAATACTGAGCAAGTAATTATCTAAAAGTAAATATGAGAAAATTTCAAATAAATTGTATCGGTCATTTTCCCCAATTAATTATGAAAATAAATGAAATTTAGCTGAAAATCTAAAAATGATATGTGAACCATTGTCTGAACTGTAAAATAACAATTTTAAAATATTATTTATAATAAATTAAATTCAGTTTCTCTGTGTATATAAGATAAAGTTTTATACGATTTTGTATGACCGATTTGTTTTTAATGCTCAAACCCTATGTTTTTAGTGGCATCTTTATTATTAATATTAAATCTATCATTATGCTGTTATTTATATTTGTGTATCCATTGATCCGATGTTAGGATGTGAGGAAGCTATACCTATATATGCAACTCTAGCCTATACTATGTTAGGATGAGGAAGCTATACCTATATATGCAACTCTAGCCTATACTATGTATAGGATGTGAGGAAGCTATACCTATATATGCAACTCTAGCCTATACTATGTATAGGATGTGAGGAAGCTATACCTATGTATGCAACTCTAGCCTATACTATGTTTTTTTTTTTTGGTTCCAAGAAGTTTTTGAAGGCTGTAGAAAGTTTGGGATTTTCAGTTCTGCGGTGAAGTTTTGTTTTTAAGTTGAAGACTGGTTTAAAAGTTTTGTCTACTGTTAGTTTTAGCTATTGTTAAGTTAGGGGGGTCGGACCCCCGTCGCTGCAGAGCTTTTCTATTGATTTAACCTTTGTCTGGTCAAATCATAACAGAACTTTCTCCCTCTCTAGTTCATTCTGTAAAACCTCTACACGCGGCCCTTTATCTATATATTTTAACAATTCAGACTACTCTGAGGGCTTTAAGCTTGCCTCATCTCTCCGCTATTTCTATTAACCTGAGCGGGTTCTTCCCTTTCTCTCTCCAGTCCATTACATACAACAGGGTTACCTCTCTCGCTCCAGCTTAAAAGCCCTAAAATGTCTGAAACACAATTTTCTAATTGCTTCCACCATCCCCCCCCCCTCTCTTCTCCATCTCGACGGAAATTATTTTCCTTTACTTGAAAAAAAAGGACCATAATAAGTTTTCACTTCACGTAAGTTCACTTTGCAATTCTGACCTTGATGTAAACCCTTTTTATTATATAATAACTACTTCAGCATAATTATAATGTTCTTAATTATTTAATTGAAAAATTCTTCGTTTTTAAAACACGAATATATTTTATGCTTTTAATATAATATATCAGGTGTATATAACATCCTGTGCATAATATAAAATAATTACAAAAAAATTGCACGACAGAGATGATTAAGGCCCCCATACACGATCAAACATTTTGCGCAAACCTGATGTCGGGCAAATTTAGGCCATACACGTCAAACGTCATGTTTGCGCAAACCTGATGTCGGGCAAATTTAGGCCATACACGTCAAACGTCATGTTTGCGCAAACCTGATGTCGGGCAAATTT
>KZ652000.1:223321-245217 GCA_001010745.2 Gerris buenoi | reverse complement strand
AGTAGCTTTATATGAAAAAATTGGGGTTTTAGTGGTAAAAATGCGTTTTTTTCTGTAAAATTTGTGAAAAGGTACCAGTAAAGGTGGCACATGCTATCAATGTTTTTTTTATAGAGTTTTGTTCGTAGATTAAGAATATATATGATAGCAAGCTCTATGTTGTAGCTTTTGGTAAGAAAAACTACTTTTAAGAGGAAAATTATGAAAAAATATTTGATAAATATTGTATTTTGATCTCTACATTTTTAAAACGTACTCCAATCAAAAAATACTCAAAGTAAATGTTGTTTGTTAGTTAAATATCTACAAGAAAGGTATCTTTTCTTTTTTTTGTAAGTCTTATAGTTTAGTCGTTAAGAGGGCTGGAGTTCGTCCCGGCTCCGCGATCTCGTAGAGCGCGTATCCCAATCAACGAAAGACAAATTGGGAAAAATAATATGTGTAGTCTCATATTTTTGTACAGAGGTATGGAGGGGTGTGCCCTACAACATACTAAAAATCGTGACCGGATGGGGGAGGAAGGGGGGGGGGGGGGTGAGAAGAGGTCCAAATAGTCCAGTCACCAGCCGTTTTAGCTCTAAATTTTGGGAATAAACGTCGATTTTCTTAAAACTTTGGATTTAGGAAGTATTTATAACCTTCTTCAAAATCTACCCTGTGCCGAAGCGGGCTTTTGCCCTAGGGGTGTAAGCCACCCCTTCTAGGGGTTGAAAAATTTCGTATTTAAAATAAACTATGAGAGCGATAGATTGACCCATTCGAAGCAACTTTTGTTCTATAAAGTTTTTTTTTTTAAGTTGATACTTTCCAAGTTATTATGGATTGAAACTGTGCATTTTTCAATTAAAAAATAATTGATTAAAGGGAAAATTGCATTTTTGTAATTTTGAAAAATATATCATTTTTTCCTAAATATACTAAAAACTTATCATGATATGGAAAAATGTTCCAAATATTAATTGTAGGGGCTTTCTTAATGAAAATATTGTTGTTTCTTTTTAACTTTGTATAAAAAAAATTGAATGAGATATGGTGGTTCAAAGTTTGCATTCACGTACTATATAAAAATGCAATTTTCCCTTTAATCAATTATTTTTCCTAAAATAAGCATTCCAAACAGGTCAAATCACTTGGGTCATATCAATAACACCTAAATGAAGTCAATTGCAAATGGGTTTTGATTAATTTTAATTAGGGTGGTAATGGCGAGGGTCTTATTGTTCAATTTTTCAAAACAAAACAAAAGTATTGACTTTATTTTTGTTATTATTCAGTCATTTCTTATGCAAAAAATTATTATAAGAGCTCATTAGAAAGGGTTTTTTATGTTCTTTAAAAATGGTCCTTTGAGTTTTCCCTAAAAAGTTCACCATTTTCAAGTTATTTAAGGTTGAAAGTTTTCAATTTCGGGTTTATCGAAAAATAACCATCATTTAGCGAGCAATAACTCAGTTCGTATTGAGTTTACACATGTTTTTAAAAAACGAATATCTCTGTATTTTTATTAGCTACATTTTGGATCTTATTAATTTTTTTGATAAAATGAAAACTTTTTAAGTTATTCGTGAAAAACAGTTAAAAAACGCGTTTTTTAATTGAAAAATGCACTGTTTCAATCCATATTAACTTGGAAAGTATCAACTTAAAAAAACTTTATAGAACAAAAGTTGCTTCGAATGGGTCAATCTATCGCTCTCATAGTTTATTTTAAATACGAAATTTTTCAACCCCTAGGAGGGGTGGCTTACACCCCTAGGGCAAAAGCCCGCTTCGGCACAGGGTAGATTTTGAAGAAGGTTATAAATACTTCCTAAATCCAAAGTTTTAAGAAAATCGACGTTGATTCCCAAAATTTAGAGCTAAAACGGCTGGTGACTGGACTATTTGGACCTCTTCTCACCCCCCCCCCTCCCTTCCTCCCCCATCCGGTCACGATTTTTAGTATGTTGTAGGGCACACCCCTCCATACCTCTGTACAAAAATATGAGACTACACATATTATTTTTCCCAATTTGTCTTTCGTTGATTGGGATACGCGCTCTACGAGATCGCGGAGCCGGGACGAACTCCAGCCCTCTTAACGACTAAACTATAAGACTTACAAAAAAAAGAAAAGATACCTTTCTTGTAGATATTTAACTAACAAACAACATTTACTTTGAGTATTTTTTGATTGGAGTACGTTTTAAAAATGTAGAGATCAAAATACAATATTTATCAAATATTTTTTCATAATTTACCTCTTAAAAGTAGTTTTTCTTACCAAAAGCTACAACATAGAGCTTGCTATCATATATATTCTTAATCTACGAACAAAACTCTATAAAAAAAACATTGATAGCATGTGCCACCTTTACTGGTACCTTTTCACAAATTTGACAGGAAAAAACGCATTTTTACCACTAAAACCCCAATTTTTTCATATAAAGCTACTCCTTAGCCATTGCTATCACATATATTCTTGATCTACATACAAAAATGAACAAAAAAATCATAGCGTGCATTTGCCACCCCAGGTGGTACCAAAAAAGTAATTGGCTCACGGACTAATATAAAAAGTTCTTTTTATCTTGTAATTATTGTATACTTAGCTTACCGAAAGGATCACAAGTGGACCTTGTGGATCCTTGGCCTGAGCATCTTGCCTCTTCCAATAAGATCTCTCGATATTTAATATCAATCCGGCCTGCCAGCATCTCAGTTCACATTTTCGGCCTAGAGGTCTCTCGGCCTGTCTCGAGAGTGCGAATCACCCGCGGCACCCATCAGGTCCAAGAGTCATCTTTCTTTTCGGTGCCTGTCGTCCCATGCCAGTCTTGCCTCTTTTAAAAAAATATTTTAGTTAAAAATTTAAATTTCTATAATATGTATATCATACCTTATAGTATTTTGTGCTATATATTATGGTATTTTTAATCCGATATGAATAAAAATTGGTGTACCTGCTTTATTTGAGGTCAGAAACACGATTATGAAATAATTTTAGTACTTTTGGTATAAATGGTACCGGGGTACCGGAAAGACTCATGAAACCCATTGCTTGCGGCTTTAAAATAAATAATTTCGGTGCAGGAAGGCGTTTGTCCCGTGGTCAGTTGCTTGCAACCACTGCGGTGGAGGAAATTGCAGCAACTTACCGCTCGTAGAAGCTAAAGATGATTTCCTTGAGATAGTTTCTGGCTTTGACTTTCCTTCCCAAGCCGTACTCTTGCCTTCATCGTCAACCAGCGAATAATACAAAAGCACCTTAGTAAGACCCCGTTTCCATTCTAACAAGTTGAAGGGACGCATGTTGCGCAACATGTCCTCGGCTTTAAGCCCCGTTTCCATTTTTTACTACAAATTTTTACTAAACATTTTTTAGTAAACATTTTTACTAAAAATTTGTCCCGTACCATGTTGCAGACTGTTTCCATTTCAACAAACTCCTGCAACATGTTACGGGACAAATTTGTAGTAATGGAAACGGGGCTTAAGTGAAGCAAAGTTAGCAGGAAATTCATCTGCGGATTAAGCAACCGTTATTTCTCATCGGGCTTGGGAAATCAATGTCAAACTAATGAAAACATCAATGATTTCTTGATAATGTCGATGTAAACAATTTATGTTTAGCTATCGATGCTCCAGGTCTAGTGTATAGAGTTAAGAGAAAGATTTGTTCGAGCTTGCTAAACCGATTTGGTTTTCTTTAAATTTGAAATTTTCTTGATAATAATACTTTTCAGACACCAGGGTATAAATTTTTGGTCGTGCTTATTTTTGTCGGTTTATCCTAATACATTTTTTTCCCACCAACAATCTTCCTCTTCCATGTACGTTTACTCTCACTCACCATCTTAATGTTTTTTTTTTTTTTACTTTCTCATGTAAAAGAAAGTATTGTGATGGCAAAATTCGATTTTGAGATGTTGATGGATTTATTGTA
Source organism: Gerris buenoi (assembly GCA_001010745.2). NCBI lineage: Eukaryota > Metazoa > Arthropoda > Insecta > Hemiptera > Gerridae > Gerris > Gerris buenoi. The sequence goes on along the minus strand of KZ652000.1, from coordinate 241,292 downwards.
GTAGCTAATACTTTTTAGGGTTTTGTAGATACTTCTCAAAACCCTTATGCCGAGGGTGATGTGTCCGTCTGTCCGTCGCTTTTTGGTTCATAGGGCCCGAACCGTTAAAGCTAAAGAGCTGAAATTTGAAACACTGGTGCAACTTTTTGACCCAACCACAGGAAAAATATACAGAAGTCCATAATTAGATTTGCGCATGCGCAATTAAAAAAAATGTGTTAAACTCAAAAATTTACATTTTTGAGTGGGGTATCAAATGAAAGCTGCTGAAGAGTAGGACACAAATATATATTATGCTTTTTTAAATTTTGCATTCCTTATACGGGGAAAAAATCAAAATATACCCAAAAAAAACTCCCCCCCCCCAACCACTATAGATCGGCTGGTGCTAAAATTTCGAAATAATTCATGCTAATGCCTTATTTTTGGGTGATGAAAATTCCGGGAGTTGATCCTAAATTTTTAAAAATTGCCAATTTTGGGTGCGAAATAGTGAAGTGCGCCCAAAATTATATTTTTAAAAAAATTTGAGTTGGGTATCAAATGAAAGCTGCTGAAGAGTAGGACACAAATATATATTTACTTTTTTTAATTTTTTATTCTTTTATGTTTTTATAAGTTAAAATATACCTAAAAAAAACATTCCCCCCCCAAACTTTATATAATGGCTGGTCCTAAATTTTTGAAATAATTCATAGTTATACCTTATGGTGGGGCGATGAAAATTTCCTGAAAAATGTAATTTATCTTGTCGTTAATACCGATAAAAAAACATTGTGACCCCCCGGGGGACCGAACTCGGAACTCTTGGGATAGAAGAAAAAATAATCATAATTACATAACGGGTATGCTAATTCATCTTCAAAACCCTAAAAAGTACTTGAGGCAAGTATTTCCCTGTGATTTTTTTTTTATTCGTCTACCATACTCGTTAAAATTTATTTTATCGTTTACGCGACACTTCGTTCTTGTTTTATAGGACGAGAGGAAGGTATTACACACTAATTGCCATGTGTTTTCTTTAGTACCTACAGTTTTTCAAACAAATAGCTCTATAATTAATGATTGTTCGTGTTGGACTAAATACAAAAGGTATTCATATTTAATCTAGTGTTAAATGTGCAACTCTATATTTATAATTCATATTCTGATTCTAATCTGCGGGTTTTTAAGAGATGATAACGAAAAGATAAGGGTTTCTCTACAATGCTTTCCTGTGCTTTTTTTCAGTTTTTAATCCGTATAATAATCCTTTTGTTTTTACTCCTGATTCTAGTCTAATGCCTTTTTCATTTAGCTTAATCCTGTGGTTTGGAATAAAATCTTTTAATTATATTCATTTTTATCCTTTGGTAGAAACCACTTTAGTTCTTTTTTTGTACTTCTAATTTTTTTTTTTTTTTTTTTTTTTATTAACTTCTATTTACACTTACAATCATATTTTATTGCTTCCAAGCTTACCGAAGCTTATTTATTTCCTTATCTAGCTTTAAATGTTATCTCTTTCCTAGGGCTTATCTATTATCTGAAAAATAGTCATCTGCCTCCTAAACATCTGGTGCAGAACAACCCTTTATATGTCAAGGAATATTATTGCAATTAAGGTGCAATTATTATATTATTGCAGTTAAGGTTGGTTTAATTTTGAATTGTGTAAAGGGTTAAAATATCACCTTTCTTTTGCTTATTTGAACGAGTAAAAAGTTAGGTGCGGGCTGTCGAATTAGTTTCTCACTAATGAGATGGTCAAAAGGAGACAAAGAAAGCCATTAGCCAAATAGATGCTTACGTCTTTTTCAATTCGTCACAAACATTTCACGCTTTCATTTGACTCTCTTTGTGTCTTGCAACCTTTTGTTCCCTTTTGATCTCTCTCGTCCTTTTTATTCTTTCCTTTGTTTTTTCTCTTAAGAAAGAAAAAAATGCATAATCTCATTAATTCATTTATGGAAATGTTTTTTTTTTAAGTTTCTAAAAAGGAAATATTAATCAAGGTAAAAATATGATAAGTGATACTTAGAAACAATTTTAAAACACTTTACAGACATTAAAGATTTTTCATGACATCTAATTCAATTGCCTTTCTAATTATTTATTTTCTAATATATGGGTATATTTTTCGATGGATTAACATGATTTTAAGTTCCTTGAGTCCAAATAGTGGTTTTTTTTTCTGCTCTCTGTGGAGATGCTTCGACCCTAGAACTGCTGGGCCGGCAATTCCGATTACATTTGGCTTTAATGTTCAGTAAAATTATTCCTGTAGGAACATTAAGATATTAATTTAGCTCTATATCTTGGGGATTTTAATTTCGAACAGATAGCACTGTGGTAGAGTTCCTGCTTCGCGTGCTGGAGGTCACAGGTTCAATTCTAGGTTTAAGCTAATAATCATTTCGAGGTGCGACGCCGTCGCCGTTGTCGGGACACTACTCAATTATATAGTAGGTGTGCAATGCTTGCAATATTGAGCTGAGCGTGTATTTAATCTTTTTTTTTATTTCTTTTTTATGTTTTTTTATTTTACCATTAGAATGGCCCCTTATAAATGAAAATATGACAAAAGTTAAAATAACAACAATAACTGTACTCTTAAAGAGCTTTCCAACGACATGCATCTTGAAGGGCACAATTTTAACATTTGTACCCTGTACCCCTGAGTACCAATTAAGACAATCAGATTTATACCTTCCTGTGGATGGTCACTATGACCATGCTGAATTTTGTGGCGATTGGTTCAGCCGTTCAAGAGAAAACTTTTTTACCCCGTACCCCTGTGTACCGATTTGGACAATTACAGATTTATACCTTCTTGTGGATGGTCACTATGACCATGCTGAATTTTGTGGCGATTGGTTCAGCCGTTCAAGAGAAAACTTTTTTACCCCGTACCCCTGTGTACCGTTTGGACAATTACAGATTTATACCTTCTTGTGGATGGTCACTATGACCATGCTGAATTTTGTGGCGATTGGTTCAGCCGTTCAAGAGAAAACTTTTTTACCCCGTACCCCTGTGTACCGTTTGGACAATTACAGATTTATACCTTCCTGTGGATGGTCACTATGATAGTGCCGACTTTTTTGCGAATCGGTTCAGCCGTTCAGGAGGAGTATGCATCCAAAAAAATTCAAAGTGTAGTATAAGAGCATCGCTTTGCTCAGCTCAAAAGATACTACCAGCTAAAAAGATACTACCAGCTGTTAAGCTGTTGATTTTGAAGACCAACAAATCAAACACAACATTTTTTTATTGGAATGAATGTGGTTAACTTAGCTTAACAATAACAAATCTTTTCGAGGTGAGTCATTGCCGTCGAGACACTACTCAATTATGTAAGTGATGGAATTCAAAATTAGGTATTACTATGTAAATGAAAAAGATTTGTTTGAGTTTATTTTTCGGACCAATTATATTTTTATTTGTTGAATTTCCTTAGTTTAGCATTAAAGTGGTTAAATAATTGGAGGTAAATGGTAAGGGAACGTGATAAAACCTGTTATTATGATTGCAACAGATTTTGCTATGATTTTATGAATCTGATTTTAACGAAGGTGTATATTTTGATTACGCTATCTTCTATTTATACGATACAAGTAGAATGAGTTTTTTTTTTGTGTTTATTTTTGCGGCAGATTATTCGGTGAATGAAAAGAGAATTTCCTCTGGTGGGGTCTGGTTTGGTAAGGCTACCCTTCTGAATGGGGTAATAGAATTAAGTTGGTTTAGCCACTCGGGGTGTTCTGGATATTAGGGAACTGGATAAAGACTGGGGTAAAAGGGAGAGAAGGTAGAAGAAATTCCGATTCGATAAAACTCCGGATATTCGATAATTGGGAGCCACCGGAGGCAGGCAGGACGTAAAGAGGAAAAAAACAACAGGGAAATATGAGGGGGGGGGGGGTAAACTCAGACCCATAGTAAACCCTGACTTGCCTTATATTAAGGAAGAAAAACCCTAAACAGATTTTATTGACTTAGAACAGAATAAGAAAATAGAGATTCTTTTAGAATAAGACAGGAAAATACATCCTTAAGGAGTCCTATAATAATTTCGAATTTCGGAATGGAAAAAAAAATCTATTTGTTAGATTTGAACGATTACTTTCATAGTCATACTGAATTTTAAATCCTAGGAATGTCTAATTTATATAATGAAATATAAACATTTAAAATGTGTGTATGTAGCAGGCGATTATTTTGGTTATAATAATCTCGAAATATGTGCGAACGTCTTTATTTTGAAAACTACTTATCCGATTTTGATGAAATTTGGATGGTATTCGGTAGTTAAAACGTTTGGTGTACTTAGATAGGTTAATTAGGGTTATTCTATAAAATTTTTATCAACAAGTTTTTTTTTTTACTGTTTGCAGCCAACTTATTAAATTTTTTGTGTTTCATGCCTTTATATTCTCTAGTTATTATTATGTTCGCAATTCCGACGTGATTACACTCTTGGGATGTGATTCACGATTCCCGACTTAATTAGCCCCTAGAATGAAACCACTTGGCACTTTGTATTCTCCCTTGTGCCTAGTTTGACTAATTTCTCTAAGAAGTAATTTTAATCCTACTGATAGAAAGAAAACTAATTAACTTCATTTATTAATCAAGAGAAAGGAAATGAGTAGGATAAAAATGCGTGCTCTGGAACCCAACCCACCGATCCCTGAATTTACTCCGCACATGTTTCTAACAACTGAGAGATTATTTTTACTACTCTAAATAGATAGATTAATCCTTATTTATTAGTGAAATAATTTCTACTAGAGGTGGGCTATGTCGTTCTTTAGTCCAACAGGTTCTTTTCACCTGTTCGCCAAAAATGGAAAACAAATTAGCGTAGAATCGCTACTTGCATTACTATACTACTTACTTTTTACTTTTATAGGCGTTTTCCCTCTTCAGCGGTTGCCCTGTATTCCCGAAGACAAGGTTTGACGGTCTTCCTAGTCGCCATCTTGTTGTTTGAAAGCCCACATTGCCTGGCTGACTCCACCTCTCCTAGTTGCTCTGGGACGTCCTCGTTTCCTCCTTCCAGGAGGAGACCATTTCATGACCCTACTAGGCCATCTTCCGTCTTCCATCTTCCGGCGATGGCCATACCAACAATGTGCTTCTCTATACGCTGGACCACGCTCTTTTGTTGTTCCATGCCACAACGAATGTACTCATTAGACTTTCTTTCCAACCTGGAAACGCGCATTGCTCTTCTTAGACCATCTGTTTCAACCGCATTGAGCTTACTTTTTTGGCGGTCAGTCAGTGTCCTGTCCATGCATCAGCTACATAGGTCAAATTGACTCGACAATAACACGCAGTATCATTTTCTTTGTTGCCTTCCAAACAGACTGACTCTATAAAACTTCATTCAACATCCCAATGCCTGCCTCGCCTGTATCACTCCTGGCGTCAACATCCGCTTGACATGCTCTAGACTCATCAATGATAGAGCCTAAATACTTAAATCTTTCTTCTGCTTCTATAACACCTTGATCGAGTAGCATTACTATACTATTTATTTTTAACATGGTTGATTATTAATTATAATTTATTATTAGTTAATATGTTTGATTTATACAGTTTAATATAAATCCCCAACAAAACCAGGGGCCGGCGTGGCTGAGTGGATAACATCCTCGGCTCTGAAACCAGGGTTGGAAAAAACCCGGGTTTTTTGGAAAAAGCCCAACCCACCTGGGTTTTTTAATAAAACCCGGGTTTTATTGGTTTTTTTTGGGGGGGTTTTATTGGGTTTTTTAAAAAATAATTAATTTTAACATATAAAAAAGTTAAATGAACCAAATCTTATTAAAATGAAAAATGCCGACTTAGTATTGTTTTTTTCCACGAAATACTAGAAAAAGGCTAATGATAATAACAATAAAATTAATATTTTCCCGGTGACACCACTACAGGTAAGGACTGTAAGGACATACATAGCCACGTACCTACAGACGTCATGCTGAAAACCACTCAGGAGGTCTTAAAAACACCCAAAAAGGATAATTCCGTTGAAACCCCGAAAAAAAAATGTTGGGTGAAAACAATACTTTTTCTATATACTTTCGGATGGAGAAGGTAAGGGAAAGTAAAAAAGTTTAAATAAGACCAGTTTTTAGAAATGGAATTTTTATATCAATTATTGAGTCTCACAGCTTGCAATTATACAAAAATACTTGAATTAAAAAAAAAATGTATTTTATTATATACTATAGGCTCTGCCCCCTACTCGCTTCGGTCGTCGAAAAGCGGCCGCTGCCTTGAACCTTCCTACAATTTGACATTTTACTATTTGATAATTTGTTTATTACCAAAACTTTTTAATTATACAAAGATACTTTTACTTTTCCTCACCTCTGGTAGGAAAAGTTTTATTTTTAACCATTTTTTTTTTTTTTTTTTTTTTTTTTTTTTTTTTTTTTTTTTTTTTNATACTGCCAAAATTAAAATAATTAAATAAATAAAATAAATAAATAAAGATGTGTTATTTAAAAAAAATATACTAATAAGAAAATCAGTAAGTTCAAAACGGTCACCCATTCAAGTACTGTACATGCCCATTGCTGCTTCCTCTAGTCTAGGATCTCCTGCTGCTTCCTCTACTCTAGGGTCTCCTTGGAGGCTACTTTGGTGGCCTCCAAAGTTAGGAAAAGTTCCGAGGTACTCCGTGCCCGATTTTTCAATATATCATATTTTTAAAAAACCCCCCAAAAAAACCCGGGGAAATCCACGTGTTTTTTTTTTATTTTACCCAGGTGGGTTTTTTAATATTCCCCACCCGGGTGCCAACCCTGTCTGAAACCAAGGTCTGAAACCCGACGTGAGTTCGAATCCCGGAGGGGTCAGACATGTTTTTTACTGATGATCTCATCGAGTAGATGAGTAAAGTGGTCGGATAACCCCCCGTCCTGTAATGACCCAATGAGCAGTCGAACGGGACTAAAAACCCAAAGAAAAGAAAAAAGAAAAAAAAAACACCAAACCATGAAAAAAATGGCCAAGTTCCAGACACCCACACCAAAAAAAAATCAGTCTATAAAAGTATTGCTATCTATATTTTGTCATTTTATCTTTTCTTTTGAGTTCTATTATTAAAATTATCATGTATGATATTATATGATATGATTAAAAATACAGTGGCATGCATAGTGACAGTGTTGCATAGTATATCTTGCTGGAGCATGCCTAGCTGAGATATGATAGCCTTACCTTTTTACTGCAATGTGAACTCGCTCACCTCTACACATGCTTTTTAATATTTTCTTTACAATCTCTTTTAGTGAACAGGCTCTAGTTATTAGTTTTTTGTTTGTTTGTTTTTTGTTATCCTACTTTTTCATGGGGTTAATTTATTTTTGACTGTTTTGTTTTGGGGTTTAAAAACAAAAATGTAGATAAGACATGGGTTTAAAATTTAAGTACTGTAGGTAGGTAATATAGTTTATGATTACTAAGAGCTGTTATCATCACACGCACACTCCTTTTTTACTATCTTATACTTCTGATAAGAGAAGTTCCAGAAATAGATAAACAGAGGGGCATGGGTGTAAAAAAGAAGTTCTTTTTAGAAAAAGGTAAAACGGCAACCTAAATCTATTAGAATAAATAAAAAAAAAATCTATAAGCTATCAACTAGACAGTAAATTTCTAATTTTATTTGACATCGCATAATTTTGTTTGTATAAATTTCGAACATTTTATATTAAAAAGTAAATGTCTATCAGAACAAAAAAACTCGAGATTTTATTCATTTTTACTTTAAACACCATCATCGACTTTACTTAAAAGTAAGGAACAAATTTTATAAATGTAAAATTTATCGTATAATTTTGTTTGTATAAAATTTGAACCTTTTATATTAAAAAGTAAATTTCTATCGAAACAAGAAAACTCGAGTTTATCAATTTTTATACTTTAAGCACCAACTACATTATACTGAAAAGTATGAAACAAATTTTTTTAAATTTAAAATTTCAGAACAAATAGGTACATAGTAAAATATAGTTTGGCCAATTAATGTGCACCTTAGCCTCCTCGCGTCTTATTATTGTATAAATGGTCACTTGATAAATAAAAGCACTGTTGTTTGAACCAGTTTAGATTCTCTTTGAGTCACTCTTATTCCTATTCACACCTAATATACGAGTATCATATTAAATGAATGCAGGCGGTTAAAATTAATATGGGATTATAAGTGGGCTAGTTTTGACAACCAATCAATCTATCTTGAAAATCCGCGGAGTACTTTTAATTATGTTGGTGATAGTAAAAGTTTGTACACATGCGGAAGAGAAAGACATAAAATTAATGAGAAGAGAATTAATCAATTAATTATGACCTGCCATCTGAATTTCATGAAAATCGGATGAGTACTTTAATAGATATTGGTGATTCAAAAATTTCGGACAGAACAACAGACCGCACGGGACCAAAAATGTGTCCAGATGTCTGAAGGACTACAGTCGGAATACAGGCAGCATACGGTATGGTATATTGACCGTATACAGACAGCATTTGAAGATATTGGTGTAAATATGTTTGTGCACATGTGGATAAGAAACAAATTTGCGCCGACGAAACTTAAAATCCATCAATGGGCTAATTATGACCTACAATTTAAATTTCATTGAATCGGACGAGTAGATTTAATAGTGTTGGTTCGCGAAAATTGAGCCACAGACCGACAGACAGACACAGAACCAAAAATGTTCTCTGATATCTGAAACGGATTTCTGTCTTGGAATTTTTGAAATCGGAAACATAAAAATGTTTCGTTCTTCAGAACGATCACATAGCTTCCGTTTAAGCTCAGAAGCAAAATTGAAACAATTTTGACGGGTTCTAAAATACGGCGGGGAAATCAAATAAATTGTACAATAATGGGATATAGAAGCATAAAATCATTAAAAGTTTACGAAATAGATTTGCTTTTCACTCATTGGCAGGCTAATTATCTACGATAATGCTGTTATTGACATTTTCATGTCTTATTTTATCATTATTTGTAGTTTTGACATATCTTCCATTACGGTTGAGTATATATATTGCAATAGATGCTACAAATAAGATGTGAGAATAAGAAAATTTCTACATTTTGTTTGAAATAGAACCACATTTTGGAAGCAATAATAAATTATCTTCCCCCTTATTCTGAAATTTAGGCTGTGTCTTTTAGTACCCATCGTAACCAGATTAAGAAAGAAAAAAATATTTCACCCACCTTTTTTTCCATTAATATTTCACCCTGTTTTTCCATTCCTTGAAAAAGAGTTAGGAAAAGGTGAGTCTTAAGGGGATCTAGAATCTAGAGGTCACGCAGAAAAAACTGGCTCGAAGAATTCTCTAATTCCTTTGATTCTTGAATGAAATTCGTATAGTATAATAATTATAATCCGTGGTGTTATTCAGTCTATGAGAGGTTTGGGTGTAGTAGATTGCTTTTTAGGGTTTTGTAGATACTTCTCAAAACCCTTATGCCGAGGGTGATGTGTCTGTCTGTCCGTCGCTCTTTGGTTCATAGCGCCCGAACCATTCAAGCGAAAGTGCTGAAATTTGGAACCCTGGTGCAACTTTTTGACCCAACCAGAGGAAAAATATACAGAAGTCCATAATTAGATTTGCGCATGCGCAATTCAAAAAAATGTGGTAAACTCAAAAATTTACATTTTTTTAAATTTTTGAGTGGGGTATCAAATGAAAGCTGCTGAAGAGTAGAACACAAATATATATATGCTTTTTTAAATTTTGCATTCCTTATAGGGGAAAAAAATCAAAATATACCCAAAAAAAATTTCCCCCCCCCCAACCACTATAGATCGGCTGGTGCTAAAATTTCGAAATAATTCATGCTAATACCTTATTTTAGGGCGATGATATTTCCGGGAGTTCATTCAAAAATTTAAAAAATTGTCAATTTTGTGCGCAAAAATTTGGGGTGCGCCCAAAATTTTATTTTTCAAAAATTTTGAGTTGGGTATCAAATGAAAGCTGCTGAAGAGTAGGACACAAATATATATTTGCTTTTTTAAAGTTTGCATTCCTTATTGGTTTATTACTGATAAAAAACATTGTGACCCCCCGGGGAATCGAACCCGGACTCTTGAGATCGAAGACCAGAAACCATAATTACATAATGGGTATGCTTACTCATCTACAAAACCCTAAAAAGTACTTGGACTAAGTACTTCCCTGTGATTTTTATTTTCTCATGTATGTTTAAAATAATATAAAGTTGTTTACCCAAATGCAACCCACATATTGTCCCATATTAATTTTAACCTCCGCACATTTAATAATACTTTAAAATAAGTGTGAACTCCCACCCCTACTAGGAGTTAAAACGGATCGACATTTCAGGTGACCATTCGTCCTATAATTAGACACGAGGCAGCAATGTGCCACACTAAATTTCTACCATAGTCACCATTAAAATAACTAATTTTTATTGCCAAATAATTTTCATGAAAATTGATGCAAGTTGCAGTAGGTAGTATAAATTTGTCTGAGATATTGTTTATTAATAGTGTTATTGGCAGTACCTGATTTCAGGTGAATTGACGATAATCTGTGAGATTCAATTCTTAAGTACTTTTACAACTTTTTATAGAAAACAATAACCATGACAATGTAATTAGTTAGTAAGTCAGCTTTAGAATGATCCAAGGAGGGATCGAAATATCACAAATGTGAGGATTTTGATTTAAAAAATTATGGAATGTAGTCCTTTTTATTACGAATCTAACGATACAAGCTGTATTTCCAGGAACAATCTAGTTCCTGAGAAAATACCTTTATACGTGGAGGGAGAGAGGCCGGGTTCGATTCCCCGCCGAGGAGAAGTTATTTTTATGATATATTTTGATAAAATGTTACAATTATAATTAAATGTACCAACGAAAACTAATAAATGGAAAACATTGGGCCAAGTAATTATGAACTCGACTATAAGAAAGTTTGTCTGAGTTGACTCAGACCGATTTATTTTTTTTTTTTTTTTTTACATTATAGTATATTTTAATATGATTATACTCATTTCCTCCTGGTTTTATTATTATGAACAATGATTAATGTAAAATAAAAACGAATTTATGTTTTAAATTTGATAATATAGAATTTAATCAGGTAAATAGGTGCGTGCTATTTGAAAATAAAAGTGAATTCTAGAAAAGATAAAGGTAATATTGCTCTGGACAAAAACAAAGCTTGGTGGAAGGGTATCCTTCCTTTCACTCACTACCTCATCCTAAAGGCCTTTCTCACCTATAAGTTTAGGAACCTTTACCTAATCCGCATCTAGTAAAATACTTTGGTGGTTTCACAGCCAGCGAGTCTTGGCGCGTATCCGGATATATAGATAACAATATAATCATGAAGACGTGAAGACGCGCGTATTCGCTGGTTTCACGCAGGCCGTTCTGAACGTAAACAAAACAAAGCCGATTACCTATACTTTTCTGAAGGCATAATTTTTCACTGTTGAAAGTTTTATTGTTATTTAACAATTTAAGCAATTTTAACTTTTAAAACAGTTCAATTAACGCTGTTCATAGTTATATTACATTATTAAATTCTAACATTTTTGGTTCCGTGTCTGTCCGTCTGCCGCTCAATTTTTTTAGTTCTGTGTCTTTCTATTTGTCATTTTTTTTTAACCAACATATTATCTTGAAAACTACTGGACCGATTTTAGTTAAATTTGGATGTTAGGTCGCATAATTAGCCCGTTGTTGATCCCATTTAAATTTCAACTTTCTGAGTCCATTTGTTTCTCTTCCAAATGCGCACAAACATAGATTTATTTTCACCTCGATTTTCAAAAGAACTTATCTAATATTTTATGAAATTTGGATTGTTTGTCGAAAGTAGCTCACAGTTAGCCCCAGATTAATATCATTCTTCTTGATACTTGAATTCATGTAAAAATCAAAACAATTTTTAAAGTATATAAATATAATAAAATCATTAAATTATATAAAACTAGCCGTTAGGCCCGCGGTAACGGGCAGAATAATAAATATGGTTGAGAAAAAGAGCTGAGAGATAATTAGTTATAATTAAAATAGATATTTAAAGAGATATTTACTGTTTAAATAGTAAGTTTTATGCAGTTATAATTAAAACATTTAAATAGGTAGGAAGTTTTGTGTTCCGATATCCGTTACATAGGTATGGCGCAAATGGTTGAGTATCCGGCTTACTCCCAGTAGCCCCGGGTTTGATCCCAGCTTATGGCACATCAATTTTTAACGTTATAAATAATTTAGAGGTGAGTCGTTGTTGTCGTTGTCGTTGTTTGGGACACTACTCGATTATATAAAAGAAATCATTTAGAGGTGAGTCGTCGTTGTCGTTGTTGGGACACTACTCGATTATATAAAAGATAGGACTCGAAGAAGCTATATGCCACAGTAATTTGCAGACAATTTTAAATACATACGTCTGAAATGTTTTAATACTTAATAAAAATCAATAATTTATATTTTGAATTATTTAATTTATTTTTAACTTCAAATAGCTTATTTTTTAAGGCTTTAATGTTTTTTTTACTAACAAAAAAAGCTATCCTACGTTTATTATACCCTTACGTACACCTAGCTTGATATTTAAGCTTATTTATCTCATTGGTTTTACTGTTGTTGAAACATATATCAATGTAATAATAATAATAATACATATATATACATGTAATATTTAAGCTGAAGATAGTGAATCTCTCTATAATATTTTTTATACAAGAAAAAAACAATACTATTAGACTCTTCTGTCACGCACCCACCTATAACTTACGCACATTATTATACCTTCATTCAAATGGTTATAATATCAACTAGATCGTAATTGGTCTAGGAAGAAGCATCGCTTTCGTGAACTACATTTACTTTGGCTATGTATTGTACATAAGCTTAACCTAATGCTGAGTTGATTCAGTGGTAGTAAGTAAAAAATGAAAACATAAACACGCAAGAGTGTTGTTAAAACTTTATTTGTAAAGTAACTTTTTTCCTTCTAAGCTTCCGAAATTATTGCGGAAGTATTGCGATCATTCTGAAGATCAAAATATCTCATATAATTCAACACTTTCTCAACCTAAACATTTTTGTTCTCGTTTCTTTTTGTCTCTCCGTCAATATTTTTAAACGAACTCTTATATTCTGACAACTGCTTATCTGTTTTTAATGAAATGTGGCTAATATGTCCAGTTTAGGTCCTATATAAATATTAACCTTCTACTGACAATGCTTCCTATTGCGCATGCGCAATGTGTCACCACAATGTATATTTTCTTTTAGTTATTCTTTTATATTAACTCTTATATTTTGAACTCCAGTAATTTGACGCTAGGAAGTAATGTGCCACACTAATTGGCATTACTTTTCTTTAACAATGTTATTTTTTGTTATAAGGCTATATGATATGGCATGAATACACAATTCACTGAAGTTTTCAAATTAATTGTTGCTTAGATGGATGCGGATGATAAAGTGTTGATAAAATCTAATTCATCCATATTTATCGAAATGTTTCAACCTTTCTTAAGGTTGTCCTTTGTCTTTGCTTATATTTTTTTGTATATTTAAAGGTTAAAAATTCAATTGATGAGGTTTTTATGCGTGAACTTTGTATTACCGACCTCACAAAATATCACTGATGAAAAAGCTCAGGCTCCCTGAGCGAAAGCTTTGACAATAAATATGTAAACCACACGCACCACGGACTTTTTATTCTAACCAATCTCCTTCACTCTTCTTTTAAAAATACAATTGTAGGATTAAAATTAAAATTTAAAAACAATATCTTTCGCCATAAGATAGCATCAATAATATTACAGTTTATAAAATTAAAATCAACGTTAATGACTACTATATCTTACTATACATATCTACAGATAATGTCTATTATTTTTAAATGTTAAATTTATTATTGTTACTGTTGATTGTTAATGTGAAGTTAATATTTGATTTGAGTTAATTTTAATTTAATAAATCTGTAATTTTGATTCTCTCTTATGGAGAGAATCAAAGAACATAGAATTATATTTTAACCTGCAAATGTATAACACCGTATAAATAAAGACTGAGAATGACTTTAAGAAGGTTCGAAACGTCCCGAGTAAATATGGATTAACTCCATTTTATTCACACCTTATCAACTGAAGTTTTTAAAGCAATTAGTTAAATATTTCCACATTTATTGGTTTTGGTTGGAAAATGTGCAGCTCATTTGAAAATAACCAGGAACTATGTTGATTTAAGTTCGTTTTATGATTTGGAGTGTTGTTATGGAAATGTTCTCACATACTTCCTTCTAATTATAATTTATCGAGGTAGAACATTTGACCGTCAATTATTATTATCAGCTGTTATCTAAAGCTTATGTTCTATTGTGATACATATATGAGACGTGGGTACACGTCCCCCACGACATTGAGGAAATAAACAGGGGGGTTTATTGTTCCTCCTGCAATAAGTCGTCATTACTGCTTCTCTTGAAGGGGGAGTCAAGGCCTATCTTGTAATAACTTATTCTCCCCCGCCCAGATCATCGATTTTCTGAGATTTCGTTCGTCTCTTTTTCTCCAATTATTACATTTTGATAACTACGTCACTTGCTATTACTTCGCTATCTATTGGAGTAGAAAATTTACTACGGTCTGATGGTATCTATCCATTAAGATACGGGCTGTTATTTGGAGCATAGGGTCCTTTCGTATCACCCTCTTCCCTTTTCTTTTTAATCCAAAGCCTTGATGGTTATCTATTTGAGAAGCCTTCTAAATCACTCGAGACTAGAACTAAGACATCTCTTTCCAGAGTGCAGCATGCTGTTGTCTGGACTCTAAAATGTCTACCAAAGATACATGATGTGGTAAGACGTATACAGAGATACATGTTGTGGTTTCTTCCTTTGGCTAAGGTTACGGACTGGAATGTTTCTCTATCAATGTGTTCTCTGGTGTAGAAAGCAAGTGATTGGTAAATTGAGCGTGGGTTTTGGGTTTACCATGAATAATAAAAGCGTATGGGTGAAGGCGACGAGGCAGATACAAGGAATAGAGGAAGAAATGGAGTAGAAGTAGGTGGATTGGCTGCACTCTTTGCTATGCTGTGTTCGTATTTGTACGGATATCTGCCATCCTTGGCCTCATGGAAACCCTCTCATCTATACTCCAGTGTTGCTTTCACCTACGAGTACCTTGATCCTTCACTCATACTTGTACAACCCGCACGTGCTTCCTAGACGTTTTTATAAAAGTAAACAACCGAAGAAAAATTTACCAATTTGTAGACGAAAAAAAAGTTCGTTTTTTTTCAGCCTTATAAAAATACTTACCATTTTATTTATAACAAGTGAATTTTTCGAATGGTAATTCGTACGTATCAATTGAATCTTATAGATATTATTAAATATAAATCAGAGGGAGTATTGTAATAGAACGAATAGTTGGTTTAAGATTCTGTTGGATTTATATATTTACGATCCCTTAACTACTAAATAAGTGCTTCTCCTCAGAGCAGCGATTTTCAACCTTTTTTAACCCACTTACCCTTTTTACTTTCTCATATAAAGAGAAAGTATTGTGATGGCGTGAAAATTCGATTTTGAGAAATATAGAAATTAATTTTAACTCAAAATTTAGAGGCTCTCCCCCAAAAACTCTAAAAAAAACATGAAATAAAAATTATTTCTCGAAGACGGTTCCGACGATTTTGATTTAAAAAATCTAAAATGTAGTCCATATAAATACGAATCTAATGATATAAGCCGTTTTCCTGGGAAAAATCTAGTTCCTGAAAAAATAGCATAAACGTGGAAAGAGAGAGGCCGGGTTCGATTCCCCGCCAAGGAGAAGTTATTTTTATGTTACATTTTGATGAAATATTCTATAATAATTAAATGTACTTACAAACACTAATAAATGGAAAACACTGGGGGAAGTTATTATGAACTCATATGTGAGAAAATTTGTCTGAGTTGTCTCGGACTGATTTTTTGTGTATAATTAATTAACAGTGCAAACTCCCTAACAAATCCTTATTTTTATAAATACTTTTTATATTAGAAAAAGTGTTGTTTAACACTAAACAAAGTGTTGTTAAACTACTACTTAAATTGCTTGGCCATAGAAAAAACTATAAATAGGATTTTTTTCCAAACAAGATTTTTTAATTGATATTTTAATTACAAGTTTTTATATATCATATATAAAAGTAAACGACTTATCAGAATCATTAGTGGGAACACTAATGTTGCTTTTAGTTTGCAAAGGTTATCATTGTTTGGCTTTACTGATAGATTGTTAATAATTACCGAACAACTGTTGTTAATTTAAATTCTAGCAATCTAACAAAGTTACTAGTACAATTTTTCTTGGATTGTTTGCGTAAATCTTGGGGTTACGAGTACCACAGGGTATGAGGGTTTGGGAATAGTCCTGTTCCCTCACTACCCAGCTTGTTATCTATCAATAGATTATGATTAACTAATTACTCAATATTCAGTAAATATTTATTGCAAGACGCTCGCTTTAATGATAAAAAAAGAGATATATGTTTCTTTCTTTTAAGTTTGCGTTAACTCCGCTTAATATTAATAGTTAGTTACTTTTAATAAAGCCAGCGTGATCGTGTGGGTTAAACCACGTCTGCTCGGCCATCACTGAATCATGAGTGGAACGAGATGGGATTCGATTCCTCGCCGTGACGCTCTGATTTATATGGCTCACTACTGATCACATCATACTCGCTTCGGCGGTGCAATGTACAGAGGTATGATGTGTGAAGTGGCTGGAACTTTCTACCACGGGCGTAAAAAGGGCCTAAGTAATGGCCAAGGTTCGAACAAGTGGTTCATCCTACCCGTTCTAGTAGGAAATACTAGACTACTACTACTACTACTATTAGTTACTTTTAATTCTGTCTCTTTTATAACTTCTCCATGTATAAGTAGTTAGCATAGTATACTTAGCAGTGTAATCTTGTATTAAATAATATTTAATGAAAAGCGTAATGAACTTCGTTCCTACCGAGTGTCCCACGACACCACTCATATATATGTTTTTTTTTTCTAAATTAATGCAATTAGAATTTTTTTCTAAATTAAAGTAATTTTTAATGAAGAAATTCTTTCGTTATTCGTAATAAAGTTACTGCATATGGAAGAATATATGGAGATTGAACTTGTTTCTTTTTAATATGACATTATCTATAGTCTCGTTAATTTAGCTGGCGTATTAATTAACAGGCTAGTTAATTCGAGGCTTTGTTTAGTTGGCAATGTTCAACAAGGCTAGAAAGTAAGATAAGAAGCTTATTATAGCCACAATATACGCAGTTTGCATGATTATGTTGTATAATTAAGTTTTAGTATTAATACTACTTTTTATTTAAAAAAATATATTTCCTCGTTATTTTATTACCCATGATAGTTCGTCACCCAAGTGACGAACTATCATGAAATTGAGGTGTTGTCTACTAACTAATTTCGTACTCAGGATCATGAAAATCACCTTGTCCACCAAAAAGGGCAGAACATGGTCGCTCTCCACCGGTTTTTTTTTTCTAATGCCTATTGCCAAGCTATGTCCCGCAGACGACTTGTAATATTTCACTATCGTTATACTTTCATTAATATTATTAATATTTTAAAGTAACCTTTTTTAATAAATGAAATATAAAATATATGCAACATTGTTAAGCTTTTTTTTACTTTTAAAATAATAAATTAAAATAAATACCACATACATATTATAATATACTTGTTATTTTAACACATAATTATTTTTATGCTACGTTTAGATCAACAATTCACTCTTAGTGAAAAAGTCCATGACAATATAAATGAAATTTACAATTTAGTTATTAAGTTGGTCTTTTTTTACGGTATCCATTTCAATAAACTTTTATGTTTATAAAATAACATTTTAAAGGGAAAGGTGAAAAAATATTTTCAGGGAGTCAACCATTTT
>KZ652000.1:200729-211671 GCA_001010745.2 Gerris buenoi | reverse complement strand
AAAAAAAAAAAAAAAAAAAAAAAAAAAAAAAAAAAAAAAAAAAAAAAAAAAAAAAAAAAAATGTTGTTACTAAACGAAATTAATAGCAAATATGTTGATGTAATTCAGGAATTTATGATATGCTTGATAATGACCTATAGGGGAGGAAGTTGAAATATCTCAAAAATGCATATAAAAGAATGAGACAACGTAAAAGTTTTTTATATAGTTCCCGTCAGTCTATTCAAAGAAATTCATATTGAAACCCAAAAATGTAATTTAAAAGAGTAAATTAAATTGAAATTAAAATTTATTGTAATATTAAATGTATGTAATAATTGTGAAAGCAAACTCTAGCGACTGTTACAGATTTTCTTAATCTAATAGTTTCAACTTAATTAATTAAATAATGACATTATTATATTGCCATTGTAAATAAATAATCTACGTCAAGCTTCAGTTTTCTGAGTAGTAGCGAAGTGAGACTAATTAATTAATTAAATAATAGCTAAAAGCTAAAACAGGGTCGGAGAAGGGAAAGAGGAAGCATTTAGTCCTGTACTTTTTATTGAGGGTGGTTAAACGGCTTAGAAAGAAATATTTCTTTATTTATTGCCTCCCCCTGGGTCTTGATTTAGATTTAGAGTTCCAGAGTTCTTTACTTTACGATCGAGTTAAATTTTAATTTACTTGGACATTCACTGTTAAAAACTCCTCCAATGAAGTGAGACTAATTAATTAATTAATTACTAATGACAGATTATAGCATTGTCATCAATAATTTATAATCGCACCAAGTTTCAACTTTTTAAGTAGTTGCGAAGTGAGACAAATTAATTAATTAATAAATTGCTAATGACAGATTGTAGCCTTGTCATCGGGAATCTATAATCTACGCAGGTTTGAGCTTTATTGGTTTTCAGGTAGATGGTCAAATTTAGGTTACTAGATTTGGAGACAAATAAATTAATATATAAAGAGTGTAAAACAGTTATCAATTTGTGTTAACTACCTAAGCTATTGATTTCTTCCCAAGACACCCTGGCCCAGCTTTTGCGCGAGATATAGAGGGGCTTAGGCTTGGGACCTTCCAGAAATAAAATTACTCTCCCTATTTTTTCACGTGGGTAAACAATTAATTTCAATCCTTTAAGATAAGCGACTTGAGGCTTTGAAAGAAAAAAAAAAAGAGTTATAAGGAGTGGCTAGAAATCGGGGTGAGGGAGGAACTACAGTCTATAAGATTAGAGTTGGCACAATCAAAAGGCTGGAAAATTTTGAGGGAAACGATTTTATTGGTCCCCCATGTTGAATGCAACTTCAGAAAAAAATTTTCTACTCTACCCACTGTTATAACATCTAAAAAAAAAAATATAACATAGCAACACCGATTTTCCCTTTTTATAACCCCAAAACTACCTCTAAGTTTGTAGTTTCCCGCATTCGATTGTGCCAACTCTAATCTTATAGACTGTAAATGATAAAGTCGTGTGCACTCAACAAAAATTGTACACGAAGTGCAAAAACTCTTTCGAGCAAATAAAACCTGTAAACGATATTTGAAAGATGTAGAAGTTGGGCAGTTGGAGAAAGTTGTGATGTTGAAAAACTTTGGTATAACTTCTAAGAGTAGTAAAGTTACTTGAGGAAAAACTTGTTCCCAAATGCTTCTGTTGAGTTTTGCCAAGAACCATCTTATTGACGATTGGTTACTTCCAATAGTTTCTTTTTCTACGTCTAAATCTCACTCTCCTTTGGTAATAGTTGTTCTCTCCTCCACGTAAGAGTATTACTATAATACTAATTGTTAATGAGAGTAACTTGTTAACAAATGGTATTAGAATGATGTTATCATGTCAAAATAAAAGAATTACTAATTTCAACAACCAAAAAAAAATATAAAAATAAAAATAATAATAATAATAAATATGAATGATTCAGTATATGGCAAAATATAGTCTAAAGAAAAAAATTATAATAATAAATACATTATTTACTTTATCATATAAAAAGAAAGTATTGTTATTGAAAATTTGATTTTGATGGATATTCACGTTTTGATGGTCCTGTCCAAAAAAAAGTGGTTTTTTAAAAAAAATGTCTGTCTGTCTGTGTAGAGGCGTGAAGACTAAACTACTGGGCCGATTTTGACGAAATTTGGCACTCATATTCAGAAATATCATATCCTGAAACTAAATCGAGAAATATATTTTTGCTCCATATTCGGGGGGCGCTACCCCCCAAATATGGTAGAGACTCTTGGAGCCTTAAAATTATTTCTTGAAAACTGTTTCAACTGTTTTCCTGGGGAAAATCTAGTTCTTGAGAAAATAACTTTAAAAATAAACAGTGAGCAGGTTCGATTCCCCGCCTGGTAGAAGTTATTTTTATGGTAAATTTTGATAAAATGGTGTATAATAATTAAATGTAGCCATGAAAATTCGAAACAGCACTGGACCAAGATTATGAACTCGTATCTGAGAAAGTGTCGTACGATTTGTATCGGAGTTTTTTTTTTGTTTTTTTTTTATTTGATTTTTTGATTATATCAATTTTGGAGTTATATTTAGTAATTCTTGCCTTGAGATTCGGATTTAACTCATTCTGGAAGCTTTAAAGTTTACTTTTAAACTGGAGCTTTGATTTGGTAAATTACTTGATTTTTACTTCCCTTCTTTAAAGCTAAAACGGGGTCGGAGAGGGAAGAGAGTAAGCATTTAGTCCTGTACTTTTTATTGAGGGTGTTTAAACGGCTTAGAAATAAATATTTCTTTATTTATTGCCTCCCCCTGGGTCTTGATTTAGATTTAGAGTTCCAAAGTTCTTTATTTTACGATCGACTTAAATTTTAATTTACTTGGACATTCACAGTTAAAAATCCCTCCAATCACACTCCTTGCTGTTAATCTTTATAAATTAGATTTAAAAAAAGAACAACTCTTATCTTCTTGTCCAAATTAAAAAAAGGGTGTTCATAAATATATGTTCGCGCCACTACACGCGTACGGGGGAGAAATAGAACATATAATAAAAAAGAACTCTTATTTGAGAGAAAGAAACGTTTGGAGGATGCCGGTGCCGGTACGCAGGTTGAGGTGGAGGAAGGTGGGGGCCCCCGGTGTCTTCTTCTCCTGCGTATCGCCGGATTGAACACTGTTTTTTAACTAAATTATCGTCTACTTGAAAATAAAGGAACTTGAGAAGAAAAAGAACTAACTTTTCGTAAGAATAAAATACGCAAACGGTAACAACAATACGCAGAGCGACAGTCTGACCTCCAGACATCATGTCTAGAGACCAACTGAACCACGAGACGGCCGACGCGACGCTATCTCAGCGCCCTATGGACCTAATCCAAATAACATTACCCAATGACAACAATAAAACCTGGACGGTCAGACTGGCGTAAACAATAAATAACACCTCTTTGTTATTGTATAATTCTCAGTTGAGTTTTTTTCTTTATTAATTTGTATACCTTCAATTTTATTTAATTAAAAATACTATTTATCTACGATTGATACAAAATATATGCATTTTATCTCAGTTTAGATGCGTAGAAAGAGATTCTTTACGTACTTGTATTCATTGCGCATGTGCGTCTCATAAATCTGAAGAATTCCTCTTCTTACCACCTTAGGGTGGTAAAAAAGAAGAATTCTTCACCTTTGAGTTTGTTTGCATCTAACAAAACTAATTTGCTTTTTGTTTAATTAAAGTAACTGTTGATATCGAGATTTTAGTGAGAACCCATGAGTGATTTAAGTGATTTTGACGAAAATGAGGAAAATAAATACGCCTCCCGAATAATTAATTCGGCACAAAATACAACTAATGAATTAATGTCATCTTTATTTATCTAAAGAGAAATACGAACTTACAAGTAGGGAATTAATTCTTTTTTCTCTATTTATTATTAAAATCCAACAATCGTAGATAAAGTACGGTCCGCAACTCTGCGCAATTTTTTGCATTGCTCGTGTGGTTACTACCCTTCCTATTGCTTGGGATGCAAACTCCACGCTCGCATGCAAAATGCTACTTTCCGCACTAGACACGTAATGTTCTATTACCATGGTTTAATCTGTTTTTAATTTGATATGAATTTCGTTGAGGTTTCTCATGTATTTTTATTTGACCTGTGTGTTTCAGAATGACATCAAAGGATGCCAAGCTAAGCTTGTCGATCAGCTGACAGGTCTGATCTACCAGAATCCTGGTCCTCCAACCAGAAGACTGATAGCGTCATGCCTGGCTACACTGTTCAGCGTAGGAGATACCTTCCTCCTCTTCGACACTGTCAACAAATGCAACGATGTACTCAAGAACAAAGACGATTCGCCCAGCTTCCTTCCGACAAAACTGTAAGATAATTTATTTAAATTTGAATTTAAATGTTAATTAATTGAGAGAAAACTATACAAAACAGTTCAAATCTTATCATTTATATTTAAAAATAAAACCAACTAGTAAAGCAAACTAGATAATCTGGATTTTACCTATTTATGGTTTGAAAAATGCATTGGCTTATAAAGTAGTGCCTCATTGTTTGACCACTATAGTCGTGCCGCTAAGGGTTAATCAAGCTACGATTAATTGGAAAACCCTGTTGATTGGAGACAGCCATTAATGAACCCTACACTAATTTGATGTGTGGTGTCATGAGGTAATAGCAAATGGCGTAGATCGGAGTTGTGGGGATGCTGTAATTGCATCTAACTAAACATTACACTGCTCTAATATTGGTAATGTAACCCAATTTTAAGGTGTAGTAAATTTCCGATACAATTATTTCGAGTTTAAATGTAATGAGTTAACTAGAGGGAATTAATTGAGTTGTGAAGAATTGCTCTTTACTCCTCACCATGTCTGCTTGTATGTCTGTCACTCCCTCTATAGCTCCTTACCATGTCTGCTTGTATGTCTGTCACACCCTCTATAGCTCCTTACCATGTCTGCTTGTATGTCTGTCACACCCTCTATAGCTCCTTACCATGTCTGCTTGTATGTCTGTCACACCCTCTATAGCTCCTTACCATGTCTGCTTGTATGTCTGTCACACCCTCTATAGCTCCTTACCATGTCTGCTTGTATGTCTGTCACACCCTCTATAGCTCCTTACCATGTCTGCTTGTATGTCTGTCACACCCTCTATAGCTCCTTACCATGTCTGCTTGTATGTCTGTCACACCCTCTATAGCTCCTTACCATGTCTGCTTGTATGTCTGTCACACCCTCTATAGCTCCTTACCATGTCTGCTTGTATGTCTGTCACACCCTCTATAGCTCCTTACCATGTCTGCTTGTATGTCTGTCACACCCTCTATAGCTCCTTACCATGTCTGCTTGTATGTCTGTCACACCCTCTATAGCTCCTTACCATGTCTGCTTGTATGTCTGTCACACCCTCTATAGCTCCTTACCATGTCTGCTTGTATGTCTGTCACACCCTCTATAGCTCCTTACCATGTCTGCTTGTATGTCTGTCACACCCTCTATAGCTCCTTACCATGTCTGCTTGTATGTCTGTCACACCCTCTATAGCTCCTTACCATGTCTGCTTGTATGTCTGTCACACCCTCTATAGCTCCTTACCATGTCTGCTTGTATGTCTGTCACACCCTCTATAGCTCCTTACCATGTCTGCTTGTATGTCTGTCACACCCTCTATAGCTCCTTACCATGTCTGCTTGTATGTCTGTCACACCCTCTATAGCTCCTTACCATGTCTGCTTGTATGTCTGTCACACCCTCTATAGCTCCTTACCATGTCTGCTTGTATGTCTGTCACACCCTCTATAGCTCCTTACCATGTCTGCTTGTATGTCTGTCACACCCTCTATAGC
Source organism: Gerris buenoi (assembly GCA_001010745.2). Lineage (NCBI taxonomy): Eukaryota > Metazoa > Arthropoda > Insecta > Hemiptera > Gerridae > Gerris > Gerris buenoi. Next base: position 205,846 of record KZ652000.1, on the reverse strand, counting down.
TCCTTACCATGTCTGCTTGTATGTCTGTCACACCCTCTATAGCTCCTTACCATGTCTGCTTGTATGTCTGTCACACCCTCTATAGCTCCTTACCATGTCTGCTTGTATGTCTGTCACACCCTCTATAGCTCCTTACCATGTCTGCTTGTATGTCTGTCACACCCTCTATAGCTCCTTACCATGTCTGCTTGTATGTCTGTCACACCCTCTATAGCTCCTTACCATGTCTGCTTGTATGTCTGTCACACCCTCTATAGCTCCTTACCATGTCTGCTTGTATGTCTGTCACACCCTCTATAGCTCCTTACCATGTCTGCTTGTATGTCTGTCACACCCTCTATAGCTCCTTACCATGTCTGCTTGTATGTCTGTCACACCCTCTATAGCTCCTTACCATGTCTGCTTGTATGTCTGTCACACCCTCTATAGCTCCTTACCATGTCTGCTTGTATGTCTGTCACACCCTCTATAGCTCCTTACCATGTCTGCTTGTATGTCTGTCACACCCTCTATAGCTCCTTACCATGTCTGCTTGTATGTCTGTCACACCCTCTATAGCTCCTTACCATGTCTGCTTGTATGTCTGTCACACCCTCTATAGCTCCTTACCATGTCTGCTTGTATGTCTGTCACACCCTCTATAGCTCCTTACCATGTCTGCTTGTATGTCTGTCACACCCTCTATAGCTCCTTACCATGTCTGCTTGTATGTCTGTCACACCCTCTATAGCTCCTTACCATGTCTGCTTGTATGTCTGTCACACCCTCTATAGCTCCTTACCATGTCTGCTTGTATGTCTGTCACACCCTCTATAGCTCCTTACCATGTCTGCTTGTATGTCTGTCACACCCTCTATAGCTCCTTACCATGTCTGCTTGTATGTCTGTCACACCCTCTATAGCTCCTTACCATGTCTGCTTGTATGTCTGTCACACCCTCTATAGCTCCTTACCATGTCTGCTTGTATGTCTGTCACACCCTCTATAGCTCCTTACCATGTCTGCTTGTATGTCTGTCACACCCTCTATAGCTCCTTACCATGTCTGCTTGTATGTCTGTCACACCCTCTATAGCTCCTTACCATGTCTGCTTGTATGTCTGTCACACCCTCTATAGCTCCTTACCATGTCTGCTTGTATGTCTGTCACACCCTCTATAGCTCCTTACCATGTCTGCTTGTATGTCTGTCACACCCTCTATAGCTCCTTACCATGTCTGCTTGTATGTCTGTCACACCCTCTATAGCTCCTTACCATGTCTGCNGGGGGGGGGGGGGGTAATTGTAAAGTATTATCAAGAGTATTAAAGGGCCAGATGGAATGATGGACAGAGTGTGATAGGGAAAGGAGGAGGGTGTCCTTGAACGAACCAATCATTCATAATCATAACTCAACCGACCCCTAAGCAGCGATGTAAATGAGTGCAGTTAGCTCCTACCTTTTTCTATTCTCCTAGTATAGTTTACCACGTTTTATACTCGCTTGGGGAGGGGACACCCTAGCGACAGCTGTACAAAGCGTGGTAGTGGGAGACACTACCTTCAAGAGCTGGCAGACTCGATTGAACACCTCCTATATCTTGCTAACACCCTGATCCTATATCTTCCCTACTCGTGTAACAGTAACGCTTTTCAAGGTTAATGTACCATATCCAAGACATAAGAATGTCAAAATACTAAATTTTTTGTTCCTTCGACATTAAAGGTTGTGTTATCTATTTATAAATTTCTGTTCTTTCATTTATATGTTAATTGTTGCAGAGCTGCTATTTGCTGTGTTGGAAACATGTACGAAAAGCTCGGAAGAATGATGGGTCGATCTTACGAAGAAACTGTTCAAATACTCATCAAATCGCTTCGGAATGCTGAATCCCAGATGAGAATTGCTATTATGACAACACTGGAAAAGGTATACTGAAATTTATAACACGTGATACACAGAAATTAAACGTAGTATGCCAATTTGTATGGCACATAATGTCCTTGCATACTATAACGTACTTAAGTTTTTACAAACCATTATTTCTAATTTACTTTTAAATTTAGAGGGAACAATACTATATTATTGGGGTCTCAAAAAGTGGTTCATTATGCGACACCCCTATACTAAACCTCCCAAGCGGCAGTTTGGTAAAACAGTATCGATATCGCGATAAAAACTTGAAATTTATCTGATGTCAACTAATATTTTTCTCTTAAGTACTTGATATTTTGACATATTTGACATTTTGATAATAAAACAATGAAACAAAGCTCAAGATAACGTTAACGGTTTTGTTGACAAGCGTCCGTGGGCACGTAAGGACAAGGATATACCAATAAGACAAGGACCAGTGACCACGTGATCGTGCTGTTGTCACTTTAGTTCGGATTGAGCTCACTTGAGAGGTTTAGTATATGGGTGTCGCGTAATGAACCACTTTTTAAATCGTATTGCTCCCTCTACCCCTTCCTTACTCTGAATTTTTTCCCTCCTTTTATTTTAAATCTGTCACAATGGTTTTGATTTTTTCGTAAATAAAAGTATCAGTTAAACAAACTGTAATAAGCAGAGAAAGTTGAAATTGCTATGGGACCATCTGTGGGCTAGGTTTGACATACCATCCAAATTTATTAAAAATCAGATGAGTACTTTTGAAGATATAGGTGTAAATGAACGTATGCTTGTGAGCATACGAAAGAGAAACAAATGGGCGCAGAAGGTTGAAACTTATATGGAGTCAACAATGGGCTAATTGTGACCTACCATCAAAATTTCATTAAAATTGGACAAGTATTTGTGATGTTGGTTTGCAAAAATTGAGTGACAGACAGACACTTGGTAAAGACAGTCAGATTTCTGAAACTTAGTATTTTTGTATTTGGAGGCCAAATAAAAAACAATTTATTTATTTTTTTTTTTTTTCTTCGGAACAATCACATAGCTTCTATTAACTTAGGTAAGCTTGGAGGCAAAATTATAAGTAGTAAATGCAGTAGCATAGTAAGACTGAATTTCTACGAAGTTCTATTGAATCCCAAACTTTATTTAAATTAATTTGAAGATATGAAACCCAGTTTTATTGATATCAATCTTGCTATCAATGTTTTGAAGCTTTTAGAGGTGCATTAAACTTGCATTGTATTTTCCTGCATTTCTAGTAAGCCTGACAGTCCACTACTCGAACAATATACCAGGAACAATCCACCTGATTGACATTTTAATAACCTTGTCAATCATCCTCTGGGATATTCAATATGGTTTTCGAACTGACTACATTACGATTGTTTAACATTGGCAGTCTCAACTCACAAACATTTGAAAAGCATCAAATTTTGTTGAGCAACAAACAGTATTAGTTTTGTTTGTAACTGAGTGGTCAAAAGTCCACTTTCATTTTAAAAAATGAATAACTCTTTTTCGATGATCTTGAAAATTTAATTATCACAGAAATGATTTGGCACGTTAGAAAAATTTAAGAAAAATCTAGATTATATAATATTAATTTACATTGGAAGTCCTCTTAACTGACCAATTTGGAACTAAACCCATGCCTGGATAACAAAATGGCTAATTTTATTGTTACAATTTAAGTAAATTTTTATTTTATCAAGTAAACATAAACAGTAACAAACCAGTGGTATACAGACCTTTTACCTTTTATATACCAGGTAAGAAAGATTAGAGACACCCGTCTCTTCACCTCTAGTAGTAGTAGTAGTCCAGAACTTCCTACTAGAGCAGGCAGGACGAACCACTTGTTCGAACCTTGCAATTAGGTCATCACTTAGGCCCTTTTTACACCCTGTGGTAGAGAGTTGCAGCCACTTTACTCATCATACATTTGTACATTGTATCACCGAAGTGAGTATGATGTGATCAATAGTGTGCCATATAAATCAGAGTGTCACGCCGAGGAATCGAACCCCATCTCGTTCCGCTCATGATTCAGTGATGGCCGAGCAGACGTGGTAAGTAATTACACCCACACGGCCACGCTGGCTCTCCTCTTCACCTCTAATTCATCGCCCAGTGAAACCGATGGCCAGTTGAACCAAGTCTGTATTAGAGAAATGTACATGTATTTTTGTATTAATTCAATTGTTATTATTTATTGATATTTGTTTGTTAATTTTATAACTCTAATTGTTTGTTTTAGGTTTGCTGTGGAATGGGTAGTGCTCTTGTCAATATGCATAAGGAGATCTACAAGGCAGCCAGATCTTGTCTTACTGACAGGGTTATGGCAGTACGTTGTGCTGCGGCCAGGGTTAGTTTTCTCTTAATATTTTAAGTGTGTAGCTAGTTATTCATTTATTCTTCTCAATTATTCTTATTCCATGTGAAGAGTGTGATGTAAGATAATAATTTAATTTTTTCCCCAATTATAATTTTGTTTGACAGTGCCTGGTTGAGATGACGAACCATGCTTCGTTCCTCTACACTTCCGAGCTGGAAGGACTAGCTGGTGTTTGTTTCCGAGCGTTCGATGGTTCTAACTATGAAGTAAGGTGTTCAGTCGCTCGTCTTCTTGGTGTCCTGGTAGCTAATACTCAACTCTATCCACCCTCACAGAAGCCGACACCATCAGGTAACTTGTGTAACTTTATACTTTAGTCAAAATAACTCCATAGCTAATTAAAATCACTACAGGTTATTTCTAAGAGTGAGATTATAATGAAGAGGAATGATAAGAGGAAGAGATGCAGATTCAGATACAGGTAGACCTTTTATGTGAACAAACTCAAAAAATAGAAATCAATAAAGTAGAGTGGCGTGGCAAGAGAAGTAGATTAAGGCTCAGATAAAAATTTTTTTTTTTTTTAAATATTGAAGATCTCATCAAAGTTTCAGCTTTATTTCGTCATTTTCAAGCTAAAAAGAAAAATGTAAGAATAGTCTTTTTTTAGGGTTTCGTTGGTAAAACCAAAAAAAAGAAACCCTTATAGTTTCATTCCTGTGTCTGTCCGTCTGTCACTCTGTACGGTTCCAATAACTTTTGAACCAAAAGAGATAAAAGCGTGAAAATTACCAGTATTAAAGATCGTTTTGACGCGCACACAGGAAAAATATAGAGAACTCAAAATAATCAGCTGTTCAAATTCAAAATGGCGGATAATTCACATCGCGAGAAAAAA
>KZ652000.1:165524-193174 GCA_001010745.2 Gerris buenoi | reverse complement strand
AGCTAATTAGGATATCTTGGTGTTTGTATATTTGCACATAGTTGCATTGAGCCTGCCACCTAGATATTAAGGGGCTCAGATCACTAACTCTTTCTCATCCAAAATATTTGATGAAATATAAAGTTATGAAACCTTGACAATTTGATCTTAAGATATACTATTTTAATACCCTAAATGGATCAAAAGAAAAACAGAAATATTATCTACGGTTTACAAATTGCTATTTACAAGTTCTCACTATTTGCCTTCTCCTCGTAGCCATTGATTTTACCATTATCTTTATCCTACTTGCTTTCTTCTATATTCTGTTGATTATGTTTACATGACACTATGTTTTATTTGTTTGTAGGAAACCAATCGTCGACTTCATCAAAGGCAACGGCTAAAAGTGTATCACTAGAAGAAGCACTGGGAGTTCTCATGTCTGGTTTCCTTAGAGGAGGCACTGGCTTTCTCAAGGGAACTGGTGAAATTATCAAAGGTTCATCTGGAGTCAACCGGGAAATACGAGTTGGAGTCACTCATGTAATTATTATGATTTATTATTTCACATTAAATATAGACGAACCTCTACTTATGAACGTTCAACTTACAAACAGTTGGATGTACAAAATAGTTTTTATTTATTTTTTTTTTTTTTAAATATATTATTGGTTGTAAATTTTTACATAAATATGTAAGAGTGACAGGTTGGGTCTGATTCGCTGCTAAATGATTAGAGGTTGTTAGAGATTAATGAGAAAAAAATTTGAGAGTTGAAGCAAACAATTTTTTTGCTTTTAATACAATTTGTTAATTAATTTAGTAAACATTTTTTTTAAAGGAGAATATTATGTTTCAAAGCTAATAAATTAAGGATTTCATTCAAGGACACAATATACAGCTTAATGGAACTCTATAATTAATTTATATTTAATTAACTAAGTTTTACCTGAAGATGTAGGTGGCTAATTTGTCAATATTTACCGTTACATTAGCTTGGCGGGTGGAGTCAACAGAAAATGTTTTCGTGTTACGCCCAACCTTAGTTAAGTTAACTTCCATAGCATTATTTTATTTTTATTTTTATTTTTTTTTGTAAAATGATCCCTTTATAAAAATATTTAAAAGTTATAATGACTGTAGGTGGGTTTTAACTATAAGGAACCAAGCTTTATGCCTGGCACCTCATTAAATAGATTATATCAAATTCAGCTCTTGTGTTAGTGAGGAGCTCTTGTGATTATTTTCAATTTGAAAATAATTGAAATTAACTTTATTGAAATTTTACAGAGATTGGGTAAAAGATTAAAGATTGGTAAAAAATAATTTAATATCAGAATGATTAAAAGATGTATTTTTGGTTACATATTTTAATCTATATTACCAGCTTTCGAATACAAGACGCCCCCGAATATAAGACGCATCCCAATTTTCGAACCATAAATCTGAGGAAAAAAATTATGCATCGTATATAAATGCACCTTGAATATAAGACGGACTCCGATTTTTGCGAAGCAATAACTAAGCATGCGAAGCACTAGTTTTGGTGGAGCATCTGACATTCCTGATCTAAAAGAATATGTTGGTGATTTTTTATTTTTTGGTGGTAATTTCCGTAACATTTTTTAAGAAATTCTCTTTTACTTGTCAAAGTCATTGTACTTTACAATTTTGGGGAAAAAAATGTATTTCAATGCATCATATGCACTTTATGTTACTATGGATAAACAAAGTCTTTTTTCATACCTATATTTATACTTATATTATACATAAGTCATTAAAATTGTCTTGTTAAATGTTATTTTAATTAATATTATTTGTTTGTTTTCAAGGCATACGTTATATTTGTTCAAACGATGGGAAGTGCTTGGTTAGAGAGGAACTTAAACCCTGTCCTGTCACATGTACTGGACTTAGTTGCCAACCCTAAGGCAGCTTCGTCTCATGTCGACGCTGTCTACTCAAGAAAATGTGTTAATTTTATCCTTCGTAGTTCCCTCGGCCGAATGCTAACTGAGAAAGCACAATCCTCGGCTTGCAAGGAGATAGCAGCTATTATCAATGCACAGATTAAATCCATTGGTAAGGATATTAAAATGTATTTGTCAACTTATTAAAATTTAATCAAAAGTTAATAAAAGTGTGTAAAAGTATACTTAGTGTATAAAATGGATTTGAAGAAAATGTCTATGGATAGTTAACCCTTTGACTGTGGAGGTATCACCAGGTGATATCTAGCATTTTCAACTGAGTGGGGGTGGTATCACTTGGTGATATTGCATGGTTTGGAAAGGCGAGCATTATGAGAGAGGGATTGGATAATGTAACTTCTTCAAACAGGTTCTTTAGTTGTGCAGCCGCCTCAGAGATAGACCCAACATCATTTCACTCGTTTAATCCTGCATTCTGGTTTGCAGAACTCTTTTTTGCAGACCCGCAACACTTCTTCAGCCCCTAAATAGACCCTATGGGAAATCTCACATAGCAGGTTAAGCATAACATACTGAGATTTTCATTTAAATTAGTGTGTTGTCCCTACATATGATATTGGATCGGATGTGCAATCAGATTATTTAATTTAGGCTCCAGGATTTTTAATTAATCTTATTACAGACTTGATCATCCTTAGCATTTATTAGATTTGTTCCAACCACCTCTATTTGTTCTGTCCTTAAGAATTGCTTGACAGGTTTTATGAGCATCTGCTTACCTTTTATTGTTTTAAATCTTTATCAAGTTGAAATAGATTTGTGCCTCTTATCATTAAACACTTTGAAGAAAACCTAACTAATAAGGAATCATCTTGTTGGCATGTGTGACGATTTACATATCTGGGAATGACATATTAACCGGTTCTTGGTTTGGGCTGAGGTTCATTTGGACTTTACTGTATACACTTCACAAATTATCCATCTATATGATGGAACAGCTTGGAGAGGAGTACAAAACTCAGTGTCTAGTCAGGTTTAAAAAGCTTTTATTGCGACAACTTGTGGACAGGGCTCCCACCTTGGTTGGAACAAACCTAATGCAACAATTTAAACAACACTGAAAGTTTATTTGTATCTTATATATAACAAATCACTCTTCATGGTGGAGCAACACAACATTATTGTATAAAATGACCATACTTAATAAGAATTTATGCATGAGGGTTGTTCAGAAAGTAAGAGTACTGGCCCTCTCACAAACAAGGGAATTTTTTTTTCTCAAAAGTTGGCATCCCAGCATGATGAAAATTGGCGTCCTAAAGAGAATGACAGGTGTTTGACCTCTCTAGGGCATTGCTTCGACTCTAGTGTTACTTACTGTGCAAAATTACTATCCAAACTCCTGCCAAGTGCGAGATCTCTTTGGTCATCTGCTTCCTTCTCACAGAAGCACGCCAAGAAATTTTTCTCGCATTAGGATAAGTGTCCATCTGAGACTAAATCTCGAGAGCTAGTCTCGAGATCAGTCTCAGAACCTTATCCACTTGAGAGCAACATCAGCCTCTCTCGAGTCTCGGAGAGTCGGCGAGCCTCCGAGACTAGTCTCAGCCCCATGTCCTCTAGCGATTTCAATCTCGAGAGCGAGTCTCGATACTAAAAAGTCTCAGATGGACACTTACCCTTAAAATTGTTTAAGGTAACAGTATAAGAAACAGAACAAACATATACAAGTGGAGTCAGCTTGTTGTACAACAAGCAGCAATAGAGGGGACAACACTCCCCCGCACACCCCCATCGCCACCCACTCGTGAGGCAACTCTTTGACTCGTTTAGATGGACGATTTTAAACCACACTGCCCTCACCCTTGACTTAGTGCCTTTGAAATTTTATTTGATCACCTCCCCCAAAACTCACATGGCTGGAAAAACAAAAGTGTCAAACGACATGAGGTCAAAACAGAGGTTCTGAAGTGGATTAAAGAGGCATCGAGAAAAAAAAAAAAATCAAAAAGCTTATTCCGAGGTGTAAAAAAATTAATTCAACAGGACGGAAACTATGTTTTAATATAGTTTAAAGATATGCTAATGATACCCTGAAATTCTTTTTAGGGTTTCGTTGGTAAAACCAAAAAAAAGAAACCCTTATAGTTTCGTTCCTGTGTCTGTCCGTCTGTCACTCTGTACGGTTCCAACAACTTTTGAACCAAAAGAGATAAAAGCGTGAAACTTACCAGTAATAAAGATCGTTTTGACGCGCACACAGGAAAAATATAGAGAACTCAAAATAATCAGCTGTTCAAATTCAAAATGGGGGATAATTCACATCGCGAGAAAAAAATATTTTTTTTGAATTTTAAGTGGGGTATCAAATGAAAGGTATTGAAGAGTAGATTACAAATATATATACCACTTAGGGTTAGTGTTTCATTTTCGGCGCAATTTTGTTAAAAAACATCGAAATTTTTCGTGTCCCCTCCCCTTACTAATTTTGTTTCACAAATACCAACGAAACCCTTTTTACGTGAGAATTCACACCTTACCAATTTATTTCAATGAAGCTTTTTGTAAAAATTATAAAAATCAAGTACTCTTAACTTCTGAACAACCTTTGTACATTACAATTGTTTATGGCGTACACGATGCAAGCTACCATTCTGATATTCGATTTTATTTATGGGGTTTTCTGAACACGGTGAGTTTATCTTAATATCAAAACTGTTGCCGTTACGTTGTTGGTCCTCGAGAGTAGTGTAGCAGTTTTATTCACATAAAATAACTACTGTGTATTTATATTACTTATAAGTCAAATTTAGCGTTACAAGTTTTTTTACAATTGAATTATGTTCACTTTTTTTCTTTGTAGATCCAACTCTAGAAAACACGAAAGACTGCAACCAAGAAACACTGTTTGGTCAACACCTGATGGTATGTGCTCTTCAAGAAGTGGCTCATCTGGTACTTGCTCTCGGCACCACAGCAACTCATCTTATTTCCGATACAACAAACAGTAAGATCATATTTATTGACATTTTAATGTTTTGGATGTGGTACATAACTCGAAAAGTGTTAGTAGCAATCATTATCTGGTGTATCAAAGAGTTAGAAGGATATAGGAGGTGTCCTCAGTCTGTCTCCAGCTGTAGGACCTTCCTCTACCGCACTTCCTAGGGCCGAAGAAAGTCAAAAAGATTTATACGTTATTAGGGAGTTAGGAAACTATGGGAGGTGTGCTATCAACTCTCTGCCCTTTTATTTTGACTTTTGTAGTAATCATATGTTTTACTCCTTAACTCTTAAGTGTAAATTATATAGTTTTTGTCATTACTGATATGAAGAGGATAAAAAAAAAAAAAAAAAAAAAAACCTTAACTAATTAATTTTATCTCTTTAATTGCTGACAAGGGAGTTATAATACCTTACCGCAATTATCTACCAGCATAATGCAGTATTCATCACAAAAAGTCAGTTTTACAATCATTTACTTCAGAGGTATAGAATGATTGATAAAAATATAATATTTACGATGGTTTACAGCCTGATCTTTTCAAAGTTTTGGTCACTTTTTTAAGTGAAGTACCGCTTCTGAACTCTTGGGATCTCAACCAACCTAAATTGTTTTTCCGACTAACACATCTTAGTTTTAAAAATACTCAAAATGATTGAATATGTTGCATTTTTTTCTGATTTTAGATTTTTAACAAGCAATCTGTTCATGAAAGGTTGATTTGATAGATCTTTGGATATTCTGATTTTAGTCTATTTTATTTGTTTGTAAGAGCTAATGTTTACTTATGTGTATGCAGATCTGCTAGACTGTGTGGTGGCTGTGTTGGTACATCCTTGTCAAGCTGCTAGGCTCGCTGCAGCTTGGTGTTTAAGATGTATCTGTGTTGCTGTGCCAAGTCAAATCACTCCTCTTATTGACAAGTAATATTTTTTATTATTATTAATTTATTTCTCTTATTTTATGCTGGAGCTTTGAGTAGGTTTTTTTTATCATTGTGGTTATAAATCCTGTTTTTACTACAATTTGAAAGTTAGTAAATTACTCAAATTTAAGATCAGTAATTAGTTTTAATGTAAACTGACTGGTTATAGTACTCGAACTCACCTAAAACATTAGTCCAAACTTAAACATGTCTGGGTTCAAATCCAAGAGAGGTGCGACATTTTTCATACTTTTTGATGATCAAACTAAGTAAGGGGCTGATTCCTCTGCAATGTAATAGCCTAATGTGCCTGGATTTCTAGGTCTTCCAAAGGTCATGTTTAATGGGTTTTCCAAAGTCATACCTCCTATGCTGGTGGCATCTTCAGGGATGTACATGTTGATCTTGAGAGAGACAATGTGGAATAGTCCATCCACCATGATCACTTCTAGAATGACTGTCTTATTAAAAAGGCTCTGTGTCACTCCTACAAATGTTGTCAACCCTACCTTTGACGCATTTTATACAGGGTCCGGCAGTGAAACGGGAATATTTCAAAACACTCTCAAAGTCTTATTTTTTTTTATTTATTGAACTATTTTACACAAATTTAATCTGAATTAGTGGAAATTAATGAGGATATATGAAAATGTTCATTATTTGAAAACTATAATTGTAAGATGGCGTCCTTCGTTTCGAACACATCTTGAAGTCTTTCGGTGAAGGATCCCATGACTCTGCTTAGCATATTCAATGGAATGTTGTTTCTCCTGTTGGATTCCCTCCTTCAGTTCGTCCCTAGTTCTGGGTGGGTTTGATTAAAAAACCTTTAGCTTTAAATAACCCCACAGAAAAAAGTCAGGAGCCGTCAAGTCTGGTGAACAGGCAGGCCAAGGAATAACGCCATTCAACGAGGGACGCCATATTACAAATATAGTTTTTAAAAAATGGAAGTTTTCATATATCCTCATTAATTTCCACTAATTTAGATTAAATTAGTGTAAAAATTTTTAATAAATATTAATAATTAAGACTTAGAGAATTTTTTTAAATATTCCCGTTTCACTGCCGGACCCTGTATGTTGTTCATTACTAACATTCATTTCTCCTACTGTGCAGATTCATCAGCTAAAAATAAAGAAGGGTTTTTTTTAGATAATAGTTATTTAAACATTGTGCCCAACTTAGTTCTTGCTGCTTGCTCCAAAAGAAATAGTAGCCCCTCTTCAAAATATATAATATAATATTTTTCTTAAGGTTCTTAGGTTGGTTATGGGACATGGAATCATGCAACTTAAACAAGTGGAAACCTATGCAAAGTAAAATCTTGGAAATCTGCCTAAAAGTAATAATCAATAAGAGACACCTTAAAAAGATGGTCACTATATAATATTGTCGTCAATAAATGGTCTTGAGTTGTGACAAAAAGTTGTGTTTAGAGGAAAATGTTGTGAATTTACTCAGAATGCCCCATTGATAGTTTTTGCTGTAGATTATTCCTAGTGTACTCTCTATTCTGTGGGAAAAAACAAATTTTAAAACCATCTTTCTTAATTAAATAAATAAACTCATAAGAACTAATAAGTAGACTATGTAACCATCAGCGTTAAAATCCCTGAAGTAAAAGTCAAAACTCCGAAAATAATTTGGAGTTTTGATTCCTACGAAAGATTTCATAATTATTACAAGACTAAAAGGCAGCTGGTTCTCCCACCCTTTAAGAACTTCACAGAGTTTTCCACCATGCATATTCTATACACCATTTTTAGTTGTTACCTATTTCTAATTATTAATAATATTTGTATAGGTGTGTGGAAGCGATAGAAACATTAAGATCTTCTCCTGAAGCCATTGCAGGATATAGTGCAGCACTTGCTGCTGTTTTAGGAGGAGTCAGGCTGTCTCCTCTAGGTCTGCCTCACACTAAAGGAAAGGTATGTATATTTAATTTTTTTTTTTTTAAGCGAAACTTCTTTGGCGGCGGTAGAGTTAATTTTTTCATATAGTGCCATCGTGTAACGAAGTTTGCGATTCGAGACTCGTCCAAGTCTAACATTTTTACAGATTAATTGTATTATGTCTATTTAAAGACCAGCAAATAAAAAAAAAAAACATTTATTTTTACTGGTCTTATATTACTTTGCTTTGTAAGTTTCATCGCACACTCATTACCCCAATTTTGAACCACTTCCCGTCATTCAATCTTCTCCAAATTTTGCACATAGAAACAACTAAGGTGAAGAATACAGAAACCAAAATAATAATAATAAAAAATCAAAATGGCGTCATATTTATTTGCTTTTTAAGTTTCATCACACACCTATTACCCCAATTTTGAACCACTTCCCATCATTCAATCTTCCCCAAACTTTGCACATAGGAACAACTAAGGTGAAGAATACAGAAAAAAAAAAATCGTACATAAGACCAGTTTTCACAAATGGAATTTTTATATTAATTATTATTGGAATAAATGTGGTTGCCTTAGCGTAGCATTATTTTTTTTCAATTAAAGTTCCCATAACCATTTCTTAATCCTGAAATAATCAAAAAATGAAAGAGAGCAATGTATTCTAGAACTTAAGTTTCACTTCTAATGCGTGAGAGCCTCTCACATATTTTTTTTGTTTCTATTATTATACTTACTTATTGGTTGCTCTTCTACCATGTGGTCTTAAGGAAGATGAGCTAGGTTCTTAACTTTTCCTAGCCTAGAGAGAAATTCCACTTTGAGTTAAAGGTGGATGTGACATTCACCTAGGTTTTTCTTTTACTTCCCCTAGGTTTTCCTCCCTCACTCCTGGCAATATATTTACTTAATTAGAGGTGCTATCATACCAAGTCTAGGACTCACGGTGTTATAGTAAAGGTTTTCCTGCAGTTTCTCGCCAGAACCTTCACTTATCTCCAGGTAAAATGCTGATTCTCATTGCTGACATCCCTGTGAAGATTTAGTGGCTTAGTTATCAAGAGCCTCTTCGCCTCCCTCTTCTCCAGAACATACATACACACTATTATCAGTAAATTTTTAATTACTAATAATACTATAAAAAAAAACTAATTATAAGAAATCCCCCCACTTGCTTACTGCAACATTATTTAATTAAATTACTTGAGTCATATCTGCTCTGCTATCACTGAATCTGATTTATATGGCTCACTAATGATCACATCATACTTGCTTTGGTGGTACGATATAGACAGGTATGATGTGTGAAGTGGCTGAAGCTTTCTACCACGGGGATAGTAAAATGGGCCCTAAAAGATGGCCTAATTGCTAGGGTTCGAACAAGTGGTTCGTCCTACCCGTCTAGTGCTAGTACTAGGAGCTTACTTCTTCTACTACAGCAATATTAACTTTTACAGCATAATGAAAAATATTTTTGCTTTTTTTTACAATCACTGTCATATTGAGCTGTATAATATTTAAAATATTACTATGATTTCAGATAATATTCAACACTGCTGAAGAACTGTTGAGAAGTGCAAATCAGAATAGCAGATTGTCTTTGAATAGAACTCAAGCTGGATGGCTTCTTATTGGTGCTATAATGACACTTGGTTAGTAATGCATATATACATGTGTATACTAGTGATAATTATGTGGACATAGTGAACCCTTCCTCTAAAAATGAAGAATATTCACGTCATAATATGATGCAAAATGAGTGTTATATCACTACTTATGAAGTATTGATACATATGAGGGTGGATCAAATATAAACAGGACTTTGATCTCTGAGCATCAACGGTTGATGGGGGCGGAACATCATTGATGGGAAATGGCTTCAAAGGGATAAGTTATGGGAGCTGCCATCCAGACAGTCACACGTCGATCACCTTCAATAATGTCATGAGCAGCACAAATTTTCTCATCTGTAATGCTGCTCTGGGGAGGACCATTGTTCTCTTCCCTCCTGAATCGCTGAGTGGTTTTTATTTGTATAAATTTTTATTTTGTTATTTCAACAATCAATTATTAAATGATGTGTATTTTCGTAGGTGTTCCTGTTGTAAGAGGTCTTCTTCCAAGGATGTTATTACTGTGGAGGAATTCGTTCCCCAGGTCTAACAAGGAGTTAGAGTCTGAAAAAGCTCGTGGAGATGCTTTTACTTGGCAGGTACGGTTACTTTCTCATTACAAACAATGATAAAAATAAATAATCATTATAAAAATTATAAAATATAGAATATTTGTTTTAGGCCGGCATTAAATTAAAAAAAAGTGCTTTGACAAAGTTCAAGACCCCAAAATTGTATTAAAAATGTTATCATATATTTTAGAAAAGGTGCTCAAAACAACACCAACCACTTTGCACACTTAATTTAACACTTTGCAATTAAATTCAAGGAAACTAAATTTTAAAAAACATTCGGATTTGAGTGCACATGGATTGTAAATGACAAAAAATGTTCGAGTTGAAATTTGAGCCTTTGAGCATTAGTCCATCTTGATTTTAAACTAAGAAAAATTGACAATCTCCCATGACTTTTAATTTTAACAACTTTTTTAAGTATAAGTAAATATTTTTTAAAAAGGGGGGTACTTGACTCTTTACAATTTTTAAAAAATTCTTCATTACAACACCCTGTACAAGAATTAATTGGACTAATTTTTTCAACTTTTTAAATTAAGGCCGAACAGGGGCTGAATCAATCCGTAGTATCTTGTTTTTTCTGGGAAAAATCTAGTTTCTGAGGTATTAATAAAAATAATCTAATTGCAAATTGCAAGAAGTTTGGTTTGATTCCCCACCAAGGAGGAATTATTTTTTTATTAATTTTTGTTAAATGTAATAAATAATGTAACTGTGAAATCCTGGAATAACTAACAAATAGCAAACACTGGACAAAGAAATTGTGTATATGACAATTTTTAGTACCAGTTGTATGGGACAGATTTTTTATGTTAGAAATATATTATGATAAATATGATTTGCAGGTGACATTAGAAGGTCGGGCAGGTGCTTTATCAGCGATGCACAGCTTCCTGGAGAACTGTCCTGAACTTATCAACGATGATATAACTCGAAGACTTCTCACTCCTGTCGAATCTGCTTTAGGAATGCTTGTCAAGTAACTATATATTCATTTAAAGTTTTTATATAATTATTCTTGATTATACCAATTCATGTGGGTGGGTAGCCTGTCATAAAGAAATAGTGTGCATGTCCCTTGTATGGGATTCGTGTTTGTTTAATCTTTTATTTAGCATAGAGCATGCTAGGGAATCTGGGGGCCCCTGGAAGGGTNCAAGCACTGCATATACCTACTTGTTTAAAAAGGGGTACAAATGTTTCCTCAACCTTCTAGAGGCAACTTACCAACAACTTATGTTAGTTATTTTCTTGGAAAGGCAAAATGATTTCTACCCCTTACCGCTGCTACTGCTCCAGATTGTCCCGGGCCTTCCACTTCCCTGCTCCTCTGTGGGTTCCATTATAAGGCTACTCTTTTAATTGCTTCTTGTGGCTCCCTGAGCGTGTGCCCAACCCAGCACCATTTTCTGCCCTGAATCTCCTTTGCAATAGGTTCCTCATTAGAAATAGTTTTGGGCCAAAAGGCCCCCAGAATTTTCTGTAGACAGCAATTAACAAAGGAATGAACCTTTTTCTCAAAAACCAGAGACATATTCCATGTCTCATAGCCATACAGCAGTACTGACTTTACATTAGTCCAGGTGTGAATAAGACTGTAAAATATTAGTCCAAAAAATAACAACAAAATGCTCTCGAGGAGTTATTTTTTAATCAATATTATTTATTTGTTTGTTTATGATCATGAATTGTTTTGTTATACAACTTGTGTGTAAGTGAGTGGGTTTTGGTGGGCATCATCGGGCCCCTAATGAGTTGGACGGGACGAAACGATGCAGGACATGGCGTAATGCCGAACCAACATCTTATTGATGTAATGTCTAGTGTTAGAACAGTTCCTATGTGTCATACGTGGCCATCCCTTGGTGTCTCTCACTTACACAATTTGTGTACCTTATTGCAGTGTGCAAAAACACGGTATTACATTGCTGATGTGTTTTGTTATTATATATTAATTAATTTTATATTTCTAGCATACAATCTGTATTGAAATCATATGGACAACATTTGAAGGCACCTGCAGCAATGGTGCGCTTGAGACTCTACAAAACTCTTTCATTGCTTCCTCCGCAATCTTTTGAAGGTAACTTTTCGTTTTTAGGCCTTTTCAATTGTTAAAAATCTGGTATAAAAATGATCTCTGCAAACCTTTTTTTTTTAAAAAAATATATACAATAATTGGTGACAATGTATGAAATATATGTGAATATTTCATATATATTTTGAACCAAACAAGTTAAAACTGCCCTTAACCCATTGAACGGGTTTAGATCCACTGAGGTTTCATGCCTTGCTAAAGCTTTTGGATCCCTAGTGGATCCAAGCCCACCCTTCTGGCTCTCCGCAGCTCTTTTTCTTGTGCCTCTGGCAGAACCCTCTTGCAATAATCTACCAGGCCCGCTGGCGTTTGTGTCTACAGAAATTCCCAACAATAAATTGTTAAAAAGATTCACTTTTTTTGATTGTTTAATCTCATTTGGTAGTATTATTTAAACCTGCCTCAGGGGTACATCTGTAAATTGGAAGACACTTTGAATGGGTCAACTAAAAATTCTTTCAGTTAGTGTAGCATTAGCTTCCTCGTGTCTTATCATATATATGTCCTATCATATCACATGTCTGAACACCTTTTTGTTTTGGAGTTATGGAAAATATTAGTTCTTTAGAATGATTAATAGTAAGCTGGGAATCAAAATTAATTTGAATTTGTTGGCCAAATAATATTATAATAAATTTTTCATGTTAAATGCTTAAGTTTTAGCTGCAAGATGATTTAATGCAATTCTGAGGGTTTCTAGTTGCAATTCGTAGTTATTTCATTTATCGTCAAATTAGAAAAAAAATAAACTTAGATTGTTCATACGAGTATACGCAATCAGTGTTTTGTGCTTGGGCTGTTTTATATGAGTTTGCATTTCAGTCAAAACTTTACGTTATGTGAAATTTCATATTAGTGAAGTGATACATTTATAATGTTAATTAGTTGGTTTTTAGTTGATTGCATTGCAGGGATTGGTGTAAATAATCACTGGCATTCAAAATTAGTTTGACACTTTACCCTTCTAACATCATCTCTATTTCTCTTTCTTTCTTTTCTAGTGATCCTAAACATGCTCAATGCTCAGCTCCATCAACCTTCGCGGTATTTTTAATTTACTTTTGTAAGCATCCATGTTTCATTCATAAAATAATACTGGTACTATTATTATTATATGGTAAGATGTACATGTTTGCACTTTTATTGACTTTATAAGTACATGGGTTTTAACTACAGCAGGCATAACCGCTATTGGTAGATTCTTGAGGAAGATTAGTTCCTCCTAGGGGCCACTAGGAGCTCTAACACATCAGAGCTATCAGTACGATTAATAGTTGTAATATTTATTGAGTGTTTAGCTAAGCTCTCCCACTGCCTTACTTCAGACTTTAACCTCCCATTTTAACTGATGTCTTAATATTTAATATATGTTAGAGTATGCTTTTAATTTGAGCCATACGATACCTAGTAGAGTTGTAATGTTAAATTGTGAATTGAAATTTTTAAAATGAGTATATTGTTCGTTACAGGTTCTTATACTCATTTATTGCGACTATTGGTTTCCGAATTCACTTTAAGTGAAAACCCGGCTAACACATCCACATCTCAACTCCACATTGCTTGCCATGCCGACGACTCCATTATACTCGGCTCCTGGCTTCAAGAAACTGACCACAAGACAATCGAAGATCAGGTCAGTATATCAATTTTAAAATTCTCAACTATCCATATTATTACCCTAATTCTATTAACATTTGGAATTCTAATTTCTGCACTGTTAGCAAAATTTTATCTCACATTGCTATTTGTGATTGGTTATCGTGCTTTGTTTGTTATTTTATTTTTATACAAATTATATTTGTCTCTTTTTCTAAATTTCATTTAATTAAAATATTATTGAAGAAATTTTCTTTAAATTTTTAATTAAAATTAAATAAATGGGTTATAATTATTAATTTTTTTGTAACGGGAACGTTTATTATAACTTATTTAATGTTAGTTATTTAGTAATTTTATTATAAATCTAGTTCAATGCTTATGGTTTGTGGTTTATTTTTAATGTTTTTTATGAGTAATGTAAATGTTTGAGTTATGTCTAATTCTTCTTATATATATATATATTTTTTTTTTATTTAAATTTATAAAATAATGGTGATATTACATTTAAGGAATATTTATTTTGTTCTCAAAATTACATCATTATTAAAAAATAAATACAATTAAGACTAATTCAGCTAAAATTTCAAATTGGAAACTTCTAATATCTTTTCTACTTGACATTATTGGACTAGAAATTCTTTACAAAAGTAATAAGTAAGTATACGTAGGTAGGGAGCTCTTGGTTAGTCTATTATTTCTAACACAGCTATCCTATTTTAAACAACTTATTTTTTAAAAAAACTTTTTTTTTGGTAAAAATGTATACTTGAAAGTATGAATGACTTACATTGTTATCGAAAATACATAATTTATCAAAGTATAGTCATTGGTAATAAAGAAAACTCCCATGTGCACCAAAAATCTTCCTTCAGAGGTACCGGTACGACGTACCGTTGTGTACCATCACAAATCAAGCACTGCATATACCTACTTGTTTAAAAAGGGGTACAAATGTTTCCTCAACCTTCTAGAGGCAACTTACCAACAACTTATGTTAGTTATTTTCTTGGAAAGGCAAAATGATTTCTACCCACCTCTGTCCATTGATTTGAGTAATTCTTAAGCAATTATAATATTTAAAATTATAATTAATAATCATATGATTTTGTATTAATTATAGTATTTAATTATTATAGATTAAAGAATAACCCAAGTGGTGTAAGTAGGGCAATGACCTAGTATAGCAAAAGTAAGCCTTTTAATTCCTTAAGCTTAGTCGACACCGGGACTCAATATTGCCTATTTGTTGCGGTGCTGAATTGCAGCAGTGCTGATTCAGCTCCTCTGCAGCGATGAGTAACATTAAGTCCCAGTGTGGACTATCTTTTAGAGATTTAACTATTGAATCATTGACTTCTTCAAGGAACAATTATTCAATATTAACAATAAAATTTAAAATATTATTGACAGTTATTCAATAGTTAACAAAATATAAAATAAATAGAACAGCTAAATTTGTTTATAAATGATATTAATTTAATTCTTTTTAAAAATAAAAATACTAAATTAATCACCTCTTTAATGAATCGTTTAATAAATCTGTTTGTATTTTATCCTTTTTTTCTTTTCAAAATTTAGTTTATGCAATTTTATAATTAAATATTATGTATACATAATTTTTTAGTATTATTAAATTATTCATTAAAAATTTAATTAGCATGAAATCTTCTAAATAGATAGTTAGTTATTGATAGCATGCCAAATTTAGAGCATGTTCTCAATCATATTAACTATGGTTTATTTATTTATTTTTATTTAAGTTCTCTCTTAAAAATTTGAGGTTTTTAAATATCTTTTGGGCACTATAAATAAATTTGATTAATTATGAAAAAAGGATATTTTAATGACAAATATATTACTGAGTTAATTGTAATATAATTGCTACAGCTGTTAATAATAAATAAAATATATTTAAATAAAATAGTATTTCCTTGTATTATTTTAATTTTTGTATTTTTATTGTTCTAAATATGTGTAGAAGAACAAGCTTATTGTTTATTTTGTTAAGAAAATTCTGCTGTAGTTACTTTTATGAATTAGTTGGGATTAATTATATAAATGTGAGATAATGTGTAATGTATTAGTTAAATTTTGGTAAAGCTAAATAATTGGTAGCTTCATATACAATCAATCCTTAACATCTGCCAAAGTACTGCCTAGAAAAAAACAAAAATAAAAATAAAAAAACACCAAGTATTAAAACCATGAATTAAAAGTCTTTAAATGTGTCGGAAAAGAGGGTTTAAGTTTATGAGGTAAAGTACAAAAGGTTAATTATGACCTAGCCCTAATTTTTTTGGTTCTTATCTAAATTTCATTAACATTGGACAATAAGTTTTTAAGATATGTTGATTTAGAAATTGAGTGACTAACAGACAGACACAAGACCAAAAATGTTCCCTAAAAAAATTTGCAGAGCTGAAAGGGGCCCCCTGACAATGGTTACGCCACTGATCACATAGCTTCTGTTACCTTTGGTAAGCCTGGAAGCAGTACTTTAATATTTAAAGTGAATAATGCTAAAAGAAATAAAAAGTAACATTATGTATTTGCTCAACTCAGATATAGCTGAATATATCCGATCTTATCTAAGATCTTTATTTTCTTGCTTGATTTAATTACTATCTTTTACCCTTTAGACTTAAAAAAAGAAAAAGTAAGTATGGTGTCGCAGGACACCCGTTAGGAACAAAGTTCCTTAGACTTTTCATTAAATATAAATTATAAAATCACTCTGATACAATGCTACTTATACTTGGCCGAGTTTGAAAAGAGGCACAATTAAAAGTTACAATTTTTTTCAAACTGACATTTTTTTTAATACACCGTGATATTTACTGTCTCGAATAAGCCGAATTGTTATACGGCGTTAAAATTTAGTCAATTAAATTCTAGCAAATTGGCATAGTCTTGAAAGTTAAGGATAGACTGTATAACTACCTCAATTTTTAATTATATAATTGCAAATTAAAACTAGAAATTGGAAAAAAAAAAAAAAAATGTAAACAATTTGTTGATATTAGAACCATTATTAGTATTATTATTTATTAAAGAATTAGAGGAAGCGAGGAAGAAAATAAGGTTGGTCATTCACTTGAAGCGATTTAGAGCAAGTTTGAGCATAGTCGTCCATATTGGCAGGAGTAATCCGGTAATCACTACAAGCAATCTTTAGCAACTGAATTCTGGTGACAACACACTGGATCCTCTAGCAATGGGACTTAAGTGTATCACCTCCTTGCAATCTAAAGACTACTTTGAACTTTTCTTTTCTTTTCAATGAAACTCCTCTTTGTGATTATGAAGAGTTAAGTTAGTCCTCGGTAACTCTGTACTTCTGGATGTGCAACCACAGCAGGACTCATGGAAGGAATTGAACGTTGTGACTAGAAACAGAAAAACGTTGAAAGCTTTCATAAAGTTTCTTGGAGATGTTGAAAGAAATAATGAATATTATATAGCTCCATTGTTGGAAACGTTCTGGCTGTGAATCTAGAGATCTGTTTAATTCCCAGTGGCTTGGATGTATTTATTTCTGCTTCTTTCTTTTTCTTTAGCAATAATATTAATTATTATAATTAATAATTATAATTAATTTTATGAATACTTAATGTATTTTTATCGTAAACCCAGTATTTGTTTTGTATTTAATTGTTCTAACATGTGTAGAAGAACTCTCTCTACAATTGTTTTTGCTATTGTAATTTGTATTGAGTACATTTCTAGGTAAGATGTAAGGGCTACAGCTTCATAAAAAATAACATTTTTCATTGCTTCATGCTATTTAATTTTACTATGAATACTACTACTTCTAGATCTAGTTCTGAATAAACTAACTTCTATTTGCTTGAAGCAGCATTACATGATGGAGTGGTTTTTTCAAAAAGATTCTTTGTATTAATGGTTCTCTAATCATAGGTTAGTGGTAAGCAGAGATGTAAGGTCTAAGAGTTGCTGCTATTAATGTGTTTGATAACTCGCCTAACTTTATATTTAACGAACCAGGGTATCAGTGTTGCCCAGTGTCTAACGATCTCACAATTACCTGAAACTGATATCTCAACATCAGTATCCCAGAGGGATGCTACACATCAAGTAGATATTTAAGTAAAGTGGCTCCCCCCCCCCCTCCTGTATTCTTCTAATGTTGTATTGATCTACAGTGTTGTATAAAATAAACAACAAAATTTTGACCAAAAGAATTTTATTTTGCGTTATTCTTTATTTGCAATAACAAATTAAATATTCAATATGAACCATCTCACATTTATTTTTAAACTGTGATTAAAAAAACGGTTACTCGTGTGTGCATTAACTAAATGGGCTACTTATAATACATGTATGCTTCAACTAAAAAGATTGCATGTTATACATGTATGCATTAATTAAGTAATAGGGTTACACATGTATGCATTAACTAAAAGGGTTACCTGATGAACATGTTTGCATAAACCAAAATTACTTATCGGCATCAACTAAAACATACAAATTTTATTGCTTATGAGATTCTGCTATTTTTTTATTTGTATTAGAGGGTAAAGTACCGGTGTGGAAATCCCACACCTGACTTCCATGAAATTTTGCCGTGTCAATACGTAAGCAAGAGAGAACTCTGTATAAACTACATCGTACAAACAGCTAATATTGATTATAGTTTTGCAACAAAAATAATAATGATAATAAACACAATAAAAAACACATGTCTCTATTTAAGGTAGAAGAGATGGTTCTACGACAAAAAGTCATAAGACCAAAGTTGTAGATCTTTTAAAATCAGTTACCGCTGGTGCTATCCGCTTTTCGATACGACTTACAGTTTACCTGCAATTTGGTTCCGAAAAAACCCTTAAAAAAAAACACTAAAATGCCAATATCTCCCGAACCGCTTGTCCGATTGTACTCAAAAAGTATAGGTACAATCTACTATATAGGACACATATATACCCAAAAGGAAATTGAAATCAAATAAAGCCTACTGAAGTTATCGTTGACAGACCGATTTTGTGCTTAAGTGACTGTAGCTCCGAAAAATCGTGAGCCATCAGTTTTGCCGACAAAAGTTCTAAAAAATGCTGCAAACCTCCTCTCAATACGATGTCTTGAAGCGATGTTATAGAGGTTTAAAGTTAAAGTTAACGTACACACAGACATACATGTATATGAAACGGATTTCTATGATACCCCTGGGTTCTTAAGACCCCTCCTTCATAGAGATCTCGGAATCACGTTTTGGAGGGTCATACTTCACATTTTCATGGAAGTAAAAATGGCTCTCTTTTAATTATTTTCCAAGAAGAAAACTAACAGTTCAATTTATATTTTGAGTATAACAATATTTAAAGGAACTTATGCTAAATATAACTTGAATTTGAAATACCACATTTTATTATAAAGACAATTTTTTAGCTTCTCATATAAAGGGAAAGTATTGTGTAGGTCAATCCCTGCCGAGGGGGGATTATTTTTATGATACATTTTCATAAAATGCTCTAAAAAAAAATGTATCTACGGAAACCAATAAATGAAAAACACTGGGCTAATTATGAACTCGTATATGAGAAAATTAGTCTGAGTTGTCTCGGACCAATTTTTTCTTATAAAAATTTGAATTAGTCAGAATAAAATTTCAAATGTTATTTAACATTTTTTTGTTTTTGTAGTTGGTGGTATTTGGTTCTTGTTTGGTGGTGGTTAATATGTATCTAACAATATTTTGTCTTAATCTGTTAGATGGAACCTAACCGCAAAGCAGATGGTGACTTCGTAAGTATTGTCCTTTGTGCATGGCTTGCATGGATTTTTCTTTTGTTTTATGTTTTGTTTATGCAAAGTAGAACTGTCTCATTTTCACCTTTTTAATTTTATTATAATTTGCAATTTTTCCACGTGTATTAAAGTGTCCACAAATCGATAAGACCTCAAGAATTATTATGCCACAATTATAATCACATATTATATCATCTGTAACATAATTGTTTCACTAGGTGTGTTAATGTTTCTTTTTTGTTTTTTTGTTAGGGTTTTGTAGATACTTCTCAAAACCCTTATGCCGAGGGTGATGTGTCCGTCTGTCCGTCGCTCTTTGGTTCATAGGGCCCGAACCGTTCAAGCGAAAGTGCTGAAATTTGGAACCCTGGTGCAACTTTTTGACCCAACCAGAGGAAAAATATACAGAAGTCCATAATTAGATTTGCGCATGCGCAATTCAAAAAAATGTGGTAAACTCAAAAATTTACATTTTTTTTAATTTTTGAGTGGGGTATCAAATGAAAGCTGCTGAAGAGTAGAACACAAATATATATATGCTTTTTTAAATTTTGCATTCCTTATAGGGGAAAAAAATCAAAATATACCCAAAAAAAATTTCCCCCCCCCCAACCACTATAGATTGGCTGGTGCTAAAATTTCGAAATAATTCATGCTAATGCCTTATTGTTGGGCGATGAAAATTCCGGGAGTTGATCCCAAATTTTTAAAAATTGTCAATTTTGGGCGCGAAATAGTGAAGTGCGCCCAAAATTTTATTTTTTTAAAATTTTGAGTTGGGTATCAAATGAAAGCTGCTGAAGAGTAGGACACAAATATATATATGCTTTTTCAAATTTTGCATTCCTTATAGGGGGAAAAAATCAAAATATACCCAAAAAAAATTGTCCCCCCCCCAACCACTATAGATCGGCTGGTGCTAAAATTTCGAAATAATTCATGCTAATACCTTATATTAGGGCGATGATATTTCCGGGAGTTCATTCAAAGATTTTAAAAATTGTCAATTTTGTGCGCAAAAATTTGGGGTGCGCCCAAAATTTTATTTTTCAAAAATTTTGAGTTGGGTATCAAATGAAAGCTGCTGAAGAGTAGGACACAAATATATATTTGCTTTTTTAAAGTTTGCATTCCTTATTGGTTTATTACTGATAAAAAACATTGTGACCCCCCGGGGAATCGAACCCGGACTCTTGAGATCGAAGACCAGAAATCATAATTACATAATGGGTATGCTTACTCATCTACAAAACCCTAAAAAGTACTTGGGGCAAGTACTTCCCTGTGATTTTTTTTTTTATTATTAAATAAGGTAAACAAAAAATTATAAATGTTGTATAACAATCTTTAATTTACATGTACACTACAAACAAAAATATTAGGTAAATTAACTTATTTCAGCTTTATTTTTTTTAGAAACAAATACTTTTTTGATTTGATCATTTCATTATCATCTCAATAATTGTTAGCTCCGTGTAACACAAATCTAGTATATTAATTACATATTATGTTATATTAATTAGATATGAGTATATTTAAATACAGTATTTAATATTTTGAGTATCAGTTTAAAGATATTACATTATTCCAGCTTCATCTTGTAAAAAATATATTATGTTTTAAGTTTGCAAAATAATAATAAGGGCTCATAGATACTTTCTTTTAAAAATCAATTTATAAGTTTAATGTGATAATTTATCTAATTCAGTTATTATCAGCAGTTTTTTTTTTATAAGAATCACTTTTGTTTTTGAATGAAATTGTACTATATTTTTGTCTTTACAATAGAATATTCTTTATATTTATCTTCGTATAATAATATTAATATATGTGCTATATCTATCTTAATTAGAATATTACAAATTTATCTATCATTAGAATATTTGAGGAGCCTTGTATCAATGATGGACTTACGACTTTTTCTTCTATTTTTAGTTGTTTTTTACAGATTTCCAGCCGCTGCATCAAATTCTGTTGTTTTCAGTGCATCAGTTTATCTGTTAGCACCATAAACAATAAAAATTAGGGTTAAAATGCAATTATGTTGTTTTGTTCTTAATACTGACAACTTGTCAAGGGTTTTGCTTCAAAAGTGGCAATTGCCAACAACAGCTAAATCAGAACTGATTGGCTGCATTCAGCTAAATTTACATTTTGCCTAATCCTAAATGAAATTTGGCTTCAATAGTGTACAAGAAAAGTGTATTTGGGCATTTGAGATGCTGTCATTTTGTTTCAAAAACATTTCAAAGTGGATACCTCAGCTAAAATATCAAATTATAATTATTATTAACACTGGGAGACAGACAGAGAAAAATAGACTCCAGCGCTGGGACTTGAATCACGGGCCTCTACATTTCCAGTGTAGCGCTCTTTCCAACTAAGCTAAGCAGGAGAATGATTTTTCTCTGCCGTAACCGATAACTAGTCCCAAATCCAAGCTTTCAATATTTCTACAAGTTTAGCAAGGCAATATTTATGACAATTTGATTTAAATTAGAATTTAAACTTTCCATAGTATGAATTCTACCAAAAACTTAAAAACTAAAATATCAAATGAATTCATGTCTTGAAAACGTTTTACTAGTTTTTAGTCTAGAAAGCATTTCATAGCTCTAGCCCCTGTCAAATTTAAGCTATAGTTTTCAGCTCACCTGTAAAATTTGTATGTCCATCTTAGATACTAAGTTCCTCATTTATATTTATATATACTCTAATTTAAAAATAGAATATTTTAATGTAAATTCTAATATAAATTTTATCGACGATTTAGATCAACAATTTTATCGACAAATTAATAATAATTAAATAGTCAATTTTTATCAACAATTTGTTCTTGGTATTCTACTGTTGTTACTATTCAAATTTTTGTTTACAGATTATTTACAATTTTATACGAACATAACACAAATAAATTAATGAATTAGGCAATGAGCGAGAGTATTGCAATAGTTGAATACTTATTGCTTATTTATAAAATAACGCTTGTTTGATAGCTTGTTTTGTAAATTGTATTCATGTATCCTTAAATTGTTGATTAGGTTTTCTCATTTAAAACAAATTGTTGATTACTGTGTACTTTGCTTGTATCAGTAAAGCTGTATTCTTATTTNCATACCCCCCCCTCTGAAAATGATATATAGCTATTCTACATAAATTAATTATAAGAAGCAGGTTTTCACTAAAATGAATACAACACAGATTAGGAGACCCCCTCGCCTAAGAAGTGTTACTTAAATTCTTATTTACTCAAGTGGCTTCTCTTCTACCATTTGGTGTTGAGATGGACCATAAAGATTTCCTCATTTTTCTATCTTTGGACGTAGACTAAGTGACATTTCTCTCTCAGGCTGTTTGGATGAGATATTGTCCATCCATGTGTTTCTTCCTCTTCCTCTGGGACTTCATCGTTCACATCCTGATTCATAGAATATTTTGGCTTCTTTAAGTTGTCCATTTTTTTGCATGTGGCTGCAACACCATAACTAAGCATTTTCCACCGTTGTGCTCATGATGGGTTGAACCTGTAATCTGAATCTTATGGTGGAATTTCTGAACCTCATCTCTAAGCTTAAATTTTAGCTCTCCAGTTTATTTTAGTTTAGTTTATAATTACATCAATCTCTAAGATGTTCTAGCAATAAAATAGGAAGTATTAATTTATTTGAATAAAGGAAAAATTGTAGTATTAGTAGCTAATAAAATGAACTTCTCACATTTAAGTTTGTAATCATTAATATCTGTCCAATTTGTATTTCAGTTATCTGACACTATGTTGGAAATTTCTTCAGACCTAAATTTCTCTAGATTAAACATAAGGCTGCTGAAAATGTTACTTTCCATTGGTCCAGATTCCCTGCAAACCTGTGACCCACCATATAGAGACAGATAGTTTTAGAGACCGCAAACTGTGTCCATATCTCTTCCTAGCTTCTCTCCCCATTGTGTTTCTTTATGTTTTTCAAACTCTTCAGACTCATATTCTTACTTTTGGATTTCAATTATTCAAATGCATCTCTCACCAATTCTTCTATTTCCTTACTCAATGTGTGTCCTATCCATATCCACTTCCTCTCTCTTATTTCTATTTCCAAAAAGAGTCATCCAGTTTTTTTTTTCATCTATCTCAAAGTCTTTCGTTTAATATTGTTTCTAATCTCCATGTCTCCTAAGATCCTTCTTAGTATAAAGATCCAGTTTATAATGTTGTATTTTTAAGTGATGTTCGCTATTACTATCTATGTTTCTAGCCTGTGCGGTTTTATTGGTTTTGTAGTATTTTATTAACCAGTTACTATTAATCCAAGCTAATAATTAAGTTCCTATTTTCAACCCCCCTTCCCCTTCCTTGGTGCTCATACATTAGATATTACGCTAAGATATTAAATCAGTTGAATGCAGCTTCTCAAAGATTTTAGGAGCATTTTTAGGGTTTGTATCCAAAAACGAGGGCCCTTATTAATTACTGCACTTGTCTGTCTGTCCGTCCGTCTGTCTGTCTATCTGTCAATCTGTCTGTAACTCACCTGATCTCCAAACGTACTCAACACGAAAATGTTGAAACTTTGTAGGTTTGTTATGTGTGTAATAGTTATAACCTAATCACAGAAAAATTATAGGATATTACCTCAAAAATTAGGGGCTGAATTTTAAGGGGTTGGCATATTTTTAATGGAAATGCACCATGTGGATTGTTAAATGAAAGAGGAGGATGCCCTGAGTACAAGTATATAGTACTTGGCTAATTTATTTTCAAAAGTTAATGTGCACTCTAAATCCCACTGTATATAGTGTACATATTGAGTGCATACATCACTTATTGGAAAACATATATTTTTTCATCATTATAGATTGTACAATTCTTGATATCGTATCAGTGTTGATACGGATGTAATATGTACAGATGTAAATATTTTCTGATTAAGTTAGTGTGTCTTTTTCTTTTAGTAAGTGTGGAATTAATGATTTTAGTAATTAATATTTTTTGTTTGTTTGTTTTTTTAGTTGCAGACAAACAGTGCAGCTGGTTCAGGTGCGTTGGAGCATGATACCTGTTGCCTCTATAGACCATTACCAGCTGTAAGTATTGGTTTACCCATGTATGTGTTTTATATCAAATTTTAAATCAGCCAGATAACTAGTCAGTGGCTAAAGTAATCACAATGCAGTCCTCTTTACTGCTGCCATTATCCTCCGGTGTCAATATTCTATAGAAGGAAATAAAATACATTTATTGTATTAATATATTATTTCATTTAAGGTTTACCTTACTTTAAAATACTACCGGAACCTGACCAGCTTCGGAGGGCGAGCTTGTTTACATTTTTGCAATTCTAATACATATAAACAATTATCTATAAAAATAAAAATAATCATTCAGAGACAACTCAGACAAACTTTCTCGTATACTAGTTCATAATTACCTACCCCAGTGTTTTCCATTTATTAGTTTTAGAGTTTTGGTTGGTAAATTTAATTACTATTCAACATTATATCAAAATATATGATACAAATAATTTTTCCTCGATGGGGAATCGAACCTGGCCTCTCTCAGTCTGCGTTTAAAGCTATTTGCTCAGGAACTAAATTTTTCCCTCGAAAACGGCTTATATCATATTTAAATGGACTACATTTCAGACATTTTCAATCATAATCGTCTGAACCGTTTTCATTGCCAACATTTATTCTATTATATTTTTATTATTTATTGATATATTTTTCATCACATTGTATTTTAACATTTTTATTATTCTTATACATGGTATTTATTTATTTATATACATATTCAACATTCAGTAGGTTATAGGAGGACCAGAAGAACTTGTTTCAGACCTTCAGGAGAGTGTATATTTTGAGATAACTGGTTTTGTTCTAAGAAAAAATAGAATAAGTTAACATTTATGAAGGTAATAGCTGGGTTTAGGTAGAAGATAGATAAGACCAGGGGAAGAGATTTGTTAGCAAGATAAGGAAGTGGTCGCTGAATTGGTTGATTATTAAATGTAGAGGTAGCTAGATGGGCCCTGGATTAAATAAAGATGTATTAAAATATGACTATTAAGTACTGTACGTATTTAGTAATGGGTGCCCTCTCTAATGTTCCCTTCCTTTCCTGGATGTTCCTCCCAGTCATTTGGTGGGTCCAGTCATGGGATCAGTTGGTTCCCATAAAATCTGCTTCAAATTCCTGAAAAATTTGTTTTTATTCAATAATAATTAGTTTAATTTGTCCAAAACACAGCCCCTTTCATTTACTAAACACTGACTCAAGCTTGTACAGTACATAATTGTTTATGGCCTTTTTATGGGCATTAATGTATGCCCATTAACAGGAATTGGCTTATGCATTTACACACAATACCAAGTAAATTTAATTTTTTGTTTTTATATCCAGTTAGTGTCATTTATTGGTTTTTTATCACTGGTTCTGGTCCAAATGTTTTTCTTTTCGTTTAACAATTTATTTTAATGCTGCCTTGACAAAATCAAAACATTATCCTGTTTATTGTTTCATCAAAATTGTTATTAGCAAGATACCCAAGATAAAATGTTTTGCTATTGGTTTTTATTAATATAAATTAACGTTAATAGACATATTTATTGATTTTTGTCTCAGGAGGAGAGTATTCCAGGTCCACTGCCACTTGGAGTAGCTGTTATAGATGCCAGTGTTGTGCTATTCGGCCTAGTTTTTCCCCGAGTCAATACTAAACATCGTGTCCAGATGCTCGATCACTTTGCCGAATGTCTTCGTTCAGCCAAATCTTTCAGGGCTGACGCTCTTACACTTAATGTCTTCACTGCGCTTCTTACAGGATTACGAGGTCTTTCTGAAACAAAAGCTACTCTCGGAGGAGATGAAGTCAAAAATTCAGCTGTCACTTTGATCAGTGTAAGTTTACAATCATAATTATTTAAATATATTCTTCTCAATGAGTTTGAAGTAATAGTAAAACCTTAATTTAATTATATCTCTGAGAGGAGCTAATAAGAATTTTATTTTAGTACAAGTATAACCCTACTAGTTTAGGATAGATGTATTTATGCTTAAGAGATGAAATAATGCAAGGGTGTTCCCCAAAAACCCACTATGTTCTCGGACTTATAACGAACTTAAAGGTTCCAAAAAAAATTGTTGTCTATGTTTTTTTTTAAAAAAAGAAAAAATGAGTGGAAAGAGAAAGATTTTCATCCCATACCATTCATCACTGCTTTATCTATGTGTTTATGCATATAATATCTTAATCTCCACTTGTTTTCAGTATTCAAACAATACGAATATTGAATCCTGGTTTTTCAAAATTGTAGACTTCTTTGTTACTTCATTCCTTTATATACACCATGGAATAATTTATTTTTTTCTGAAAGTAATTTTCTTTTAGACGTTTGTGCGGTGCTTTATAATCTGAGAGTAAGAGATTTCTTTATATTTTGCAAAGATTATTTCAATTCCACTTAAACTAATCAAGGTAGAATATGCAAAATTATTACTACTGGAAGAAACTCCTAAAAATGGTAAAAAAGTAAATAAAGGAATGCAAAAACACCGTCAATATTAAATCACAGCAAGTTTTTTAGTTAGGGCTTTATCTTTATTTCTATGAATTTTGTTCGTAGTAGAGAAATAACTTTTGTTCCTTAGAAACATTTGTATATAAAAAAAACTATTTGTTATAAAGAGATTTTTATTTTGTAGAGAGGAATTGTGGACTTATTAAGAATTATAACTCAGAAGAGGGTACTTGTTTGGAATAAAAGTCCTTTTATTAGAAAATAGATTATTTTAATTTCATCAAAGCTTTCGCTCAGGGAACCTGAGCTTCTTCAGTGATAATCTACAAAATAAATAAAAGTGACAAATAGTAGACAATGAATTAATAAAAAAGTTTAAATAAAAAAATTTTATAAAATAAAAAAGAAAAGAAAACGGAAAATTTCTAACAATAAGTGTGAAACATAAGCTCTTACCAAGTGGTGAGGAATTTATAATAAGATATTTAAATTAAGTTACTAAGTGTTTAGGTAGAGGTTTAAATATAAAAATAATTAAGCAAACATTCAAGAACTTGCACATAATGTCCGGACTGTTTGGATGGGAGTGGACAACTGAGTGGAAATGAAGGTATGAAACAAATAAGGAGGCCAGAAACATATGTTAAGGATTTCTAAGGGATCTTCATGAAGAAAAAATTAAGTAATAAATTCAGAACCTATTCAATGTCCAAAGACTTAAAATCTAAAAAATGAC